>PNEQ01122978.1:0-11085 GCA_003012365.1 Medauroidea extradentata | reverse complement strand
GGGACAAACTTAAGACTGCTTTTCGCGTGGACAGCTATAGCTACTTATCCTGCTGCAGAATTAGTTCAACTAGCCGCTTGGACATTCTAACACTTGATGACTGAAGTACCAATCTGGTGTGCAAAGAGGTTTTTAAATTAAAGTAAATATTATCAGTTACGAATAATACTCGCGAGCAAAGCCGCGGGGGACTGCTAGTTTGTTATAAAGACATAGATCAGAATGAAATACACCCTTTTTGAATATTATGCTTGTATGTTGATTAATTCTTAACCTAAACAAATTTATTGTATTATAATTATGCACAGTTTCATTCGTTAATCATTTTAATTTTTTGTACCGGTAACGAAGTTAAGTACACACGTTACATGTATATTATAAAAAGGAAGTAACTCATTTATTTTAAGTAATTCTCTATGAGAAATAGTTCTATTAAACCCCTACCAAAATTCTATTTACTGAAAATTTTTTTTGTAATAAAAATATGTTTTTTTGCTATCAGATGTATTCCCCCAAAATTCTATGCCATATCTCATTACAGAATGCAAATGTGCAGTTTGTTAACTTTAGTGTTTTATCATCTATTAATTTCGTTACAGATTGTAGTAGAAAACACACTTAGGATAGTCTATTTTCTAAAGTAGCAACATGTTCGTACCCGTGTTAATTTTTGTTGCTGCTACGTCTTCCGTTACATTATCATTTTAATTTGCATATTGGACCGCCATCTTATTTGGCTTAGTGTCACATATTTGCTACAAACGTAACTGAATTAGATATTTCCCAGTTGTATGTGACTCGTAGTTCTTACGTACTGTGCCGTAGGGTAAACTGAGCATTAACTCGGTGGAAAACAAACTTTATAAACCTTTTTCATAAGTTATAAATTCAGGATTACAAGATCCCAGTTAAATGAAATGTTTGCAATAGTAAGAGAGTCAAATTTCTGTGAAGAGCTAACAGAGTATTTGCTTTAATTTAGTGTTCGGGAATAGCATTTAATGTTCTTTTTTATCTTAAGTTTTTTTTTTTTTTTTTTTTTTTTGCTAAGTAAAAATAATTACTCAAGGGTTTTAATTCAGTTTTTCATAATTTAGCCCATGGAACATCTCAGAAAAGGATTGGTAAGACTAGGTAACTTCTGAGTCCACATTGCAGCCCACTCATGCTCTACTGAAAATTTTTAATAAATGTTCTCTACGTAGTTGCTACACACCACCTCACACACTATATTCCTTATCACAATCTCTATTAAAATTCATTACAAAGCTTAATGGCACTGTCTACAGAAGTTTTTATCGTTATGTTTTTATTTTTCTATTCGTACCAGTTATTTTTTTTTTCTTATTTTAGACATAAATTGTGACAGAATTTGGCTCTTAAATTTTTTTAATCTAAATTGTTGTGTAATGGCTTGTAAAAGGTCAACATTGCATGTTACAGTGTTGTGTATGACACTAAGACCAACTGACATAACAAACTGAAAAAATTCTCTGTGAATAACAATGTTGCAGGCTACAAGTTCTTCTATATAAAAAAATATTATTTTTGAATTTAAATAAATATGCTGAAATTTGTACAATTGAAATTTTTTTATAAAATGCTCACCTTGTAGCCTACAAAATTGTTATTCACTTCGAATTTTTCCAGTTTGGTATGTCATTTGGTTTTAGTGTCGTACTTAAAACAGTAACATGCAAATTTTGACATTACGAGCCATTACGCAAAAACTAGATAGATAAAAAATATCTGGTACAAACATAAAAATAAAAACACGACGAAAATTAGTGCCCTTAACTCCTTACTGCGACGTTGGACTATAGTCGAATTTACAAAATATTGTTAATCTGTGTCGTGCGACTTTAGTTGAACACAGAATTAAATGACTTTGTAAACACTATGTACAGGATTTTCTCGTTTTTATTGAATCAAAATATACTATTTACGAATAATTGATGTTTAAAAATTTTTCACACACTCTTGACATGGTTAATTTTTATCCTGCAGTGAAAGAGTTAAGAAGGGAACCTATTTGCTTGCTTCACTCCTACTAAAAACAGTGATTCTTCTCAGAAATAGCATGGAAGTATAAAATATCTGCTAGGTTGAAAACAAAGACAATGCCAGGACTGCCAACTGCTGCACACGAAAGTGCTTAGTGCATAGATAATTTTTACTAGAGGAACAACAAATATATTGAAGGAGTGTTTTTTCAACCATTTTCAAAGTTGACCTTCTGAAACTCTGGTGGCTTACAAATCCCTGGTGTTCTCCCTTATGTTACAGTTTTATTTGCATGCAAGGTAAACAAGTAACAAAATATGTAGGAAACACATGGCTGTTTACAAGAATTGTCATTCATGATTGTCTGTAATGATTTACAGGAATTTGATTCTGAAGATGACCTAAAAGGAAAAGTGCAACATCTGGCAGAATGGGTTGCGGTAGCAAAGCATGTTGTTGTTCATACTGGTGCTGGTATCAGTACGGCTGCTGGAATACCAGACTTTAGGTATGTATACAAGCATTTTCCCACACTGTCAGTGTTTGTTGACATGACTGTTTCTCCGTATCTTCATTGTAGTTTACGGATGCTTCTGTTTGGAGAAAGGTTTCTTGGTGCAGCTACTGCAAAGAGGAACAATGTGACCAGGTACTAATACCAAATGTTAGTGTAAATGAAGAACTGAGTAATCCATACAAGCTGTATGTTAAGATTTTTGGGTGCTCTTAACTCCTTGAATGATGAACCAAAGACAGCAGTCAGAATTTAGTGAACATGTTTCATACACTGGTCATTTAGACAAATATCTTATTAAACAATATTCAATGTTCGTGATGTATGTCACTAATAATACATTGTTTACAGTAGCATTTAATCTAATCTAAAATGCACAGATTAATAGTATTTTCACATAAAAAATATATATTACAGATGTATTATTTACAACTAAACAGCATAAAAAGCCAGGATTAAGATTACGTCACGTGTGATCTTTGAACGATTCTTGCAATGAGTTTGTATTATGAACAAAAATTTTTTTTTGGACGTATGCCATTGCGGGCGAATGTCCAAAAAAACTTTTGTGTTCATTACTTCACGTATCACGTAATACATTAGGTTAAATGTATTTTTCATGAATCACATGTTTCACGTTCATGGAATGAAAAGCTTGGCAAGGTATAACTTTCGAGCAGTGCATTAAGTTATACCATGATGTTATGGGAATTCTATATTAATCAAGTCATTGTGACAGTGTTGCGTATGATAGTGATGCACTTGAAAAAGTATTTTTTAACCAATGATAGACATAGGTACTTATATGAAAAATTATAAAGGTACTCATCATCTCTCATTGAGCTAGAGCAGGGACTGCCAACCCTATTACCCTCTGACCAAACACTGACCCGCCTCTTCATTTTGATTGGCATGCTAAAAGCTGAAGCATTTGCGCTATATTTAAGAATTGTTTACACTGACAGTAAAAGTATTTAAATACTGTACATAATAATTTAATGTTTTGCAATGCTACTATTCTAAATAATGTGGAGACAGTGTTCGAACTTCAGGAGGATAATGAACTGCAAATAATTATTTAATAAAATTAATATCTGTACTAACATAAGAAATTACTTAAATGTTCAGCTCATGAAAAATAGGTAGTTAATGTGAAAGTAATACCCTGGGATAGAGTAAAGAATAAATGGATTCACATTTTACAAGCGTGCTAGTTTATTTACAGGGAAATAATTGGTTATAAAATCATCAATTGAGATTTAAGGTAGGCGTCTTACAAATAAAATCATGGTGCAGTAAGGCACTTATCACCTCTTGTTTGGTCAGAAAAAAATAACAAATGCCGAGTGGGGTGCAATTTGTCAGTGAGTAGAATTCATATTTCTATAGGCTTGCTAATTTACTGGAAAAATAATTTTTTTAAAAAATCTAAATTTACATTGAAGCTAGACATGTACAAATAAAATTATAGTACGATAAAGTACTTAAAGCTTCTTGTTAGATCAGGAAAAAATAAATAAATTCAAGCAGTGCACAATTAGTCAGCAAATTCTCATTTTTATGGGCCTGCTAGTTTATAAGAAATATTAATTTTTTCAGTGGTTAAATTTTACATTGAAGTGCTAGGTCGATGTCTTAGGAAAAAATTATAGCATGATAAGGTACATATCACCTCTTGTTGGCCAGAAATATTTAATAAACGCAGAGCAAGGTGCGCTATTTATTAGTGAGCGGAATTTGCTTTTTTACAGGTTTGATAGATATTTTAAGGGATGGTAAAGTAATTCATCATAAAATCAAGATTTACTTACATTGAAAGGTAGACTCTGTAAGAATAAAATGATACCACAGGAAAGTTCTCATTGCCTGTCATTATGCTAAAAAAATACTATTAACACCTGAGTGGGGATGACTTTTTGTGTGAATGGCTTGTAACTTAAGTAGTAAATATAATATAATTTAAAAATATTAATTTGATTTTTAATAATGGCCCAAATTTGAAAATACTATGTCCTGGAACCTACACTATATTTACATTACAGTGGCTATTGCATGAATGTGCCTTGCCAACCCTTTTGTCTTAAATGGTTAATCTGTGACTGTGTAAGTCCAACCACCCCTGATTATGCCGGTTCGACTGTATGTGGATAGTGAAGGCTTGATAATTCACAGTAGTGAAACAGTTACAGTGTGTATGTGATGAAACATAGGTGAGTGAATGAAAGCCTTTGGGGAGCGGAAGGCTGGCTGGAGGAGTACGTAGGTGGAAGTCAGCGAGGTGCTGTTTGGTGGCGGCTGTTCTTAGAACGTGAGTGTGGGTAGAGAAATGATTTATAACCATTTGTGGCCATAATAAATTCTACATACTTATTTTTAAAATTTTTTAAGCCTTTTTTTTTTGTCAAATTACTGAGAAGGATTGCCTCTTCAAGTAGATTGCTGTTGTCAAGATCAAAAATTTGTGAGTTATCTAAAAAACTTAAGTTATGACTAGAAAATTAGGATTCAAAAAATAAAAAAAAATAATATTATTGTCAAAATATCTGAAAGTTTCTACTAATTTTTGACAAACTATAATGTAGGTAATTGAATTGTAATATAAATACAGGTTTCATGTGTCATGTATAGTGTGTGCGTGTGTGTCTATACGGGCTAATTCTTAACTAAACAGACACCTTTCAGGAGGTGATTCCTCACGACGAAATACGTCAAAAACATAGGTACGACTTATAACCTAAAGTTATTATTAAAGGCGGTTCACACCCTTAAAGTTAGAGGTTTGATAATGCTTTTTCCAAGGTAAATAAGAAACCACAATATTTCAAAGACCCCTTTTTGGTATAAAGTTTACGTGAACAAACTGTTTAAAGTTTTGGGCTTGCATTTCATAAAATCGTCCCTCTAACATTTATGAAATACGTAGAAGAGTCATTGTAGCTGTTCAAAAAATTTTATCAGTGTATTGAGCCATTCCACCTCAATTCAGGCAGTTAGCAAGAAAATGTGTCAGGTCACCATCACAGATTTGCTGTAAAAAATCACGACAGTTACAACCAGTAGAGATAAGAAGTAGGCTAAAAGGATTTCACTGACTTTTGAAGTTGGTAAAAAATAAGAAAAGTGGAAAAAACACATGTTTTTAAAATGAGCAGTACTTCAAAACTATTTAACTGATTATATTGATTTTTTTATTTTATTTTATAGGTATTATACAGTAGAACCCTCTTATAGTGTTCCCACTTATAATGTTTTCCTGGTTATAATGCTACTTTCATTTGATCCCTTAAACTGTTTTGTAATAGGAAATTACCCTGTTATAGTGTTTTCCCATTTATAATTTAAACATTTTTTCGGTCACTTGAGAAACATTATAACAGGGTTCTACTGTATTGAACAACAGTGTGGTGTAGTTACAATGAGCCCCATGACAATATGTGTAAGAGGGAACTACTCCAAAATTTTACAAAACAGTTTCAAATTCTTGGATTTTCAAAAAAAAAAATTTACATGAATTAATAAATTTTTAGAAAAAGTAATTCTGATAATATGTAGACCCATTGCAGTAGTTTTACAGAAAAAATTGTATTTAATTCTAGGATGCATGCAATCATTGACATGAAATTTTCAATTTTGCAAAATTTGACATGCCATTTTTGATTGGCAATTACTCAAAAACCCCATTGTTTTAAAATTCTGAAAATTTTTCAGTTTGTAGTCCCAACCTTTGTTAATAGCATGCACTTAGTTGAACAGTGTGTTTTTGCCTGTAATCATTTCTAGAATTTTTCAAAAATTAAATTTTTTTTACATTTTCTAGGGTCTCCATGCTTACTTAAAAGATATGTTTTGTTGGTCTCCAAATATGAATATGTAATTTGTAACGGGTACTGAACTTGGGGAAACCTTGGGAATTGTAAAGGGAGAGTCCCTGTATGAATATTTCCAGCTACTATAATAGGAATCACTGGTGACTACAAGGGAATTCTCAAACTTATGCTGTTACATTACAGTCTTGTTATGAAACAAAAGTTTGACTGTAACAAAAAAAAAGTTGTCTTTGTCTGACACTCTTAGGGTATTTGTTCTTGTTGAATTTCATTATGTAGTCTTCTCGCAAGTTGATTAATAACGCCTGCCACTATGCAACCTGTGTAACGTACACAATGCGGTTGTCTACCACATGGGCGCAGTGCTTTACATCTATGTTTTGTGGGTATTTAGGCCCATGTCGTGTCAATGTTCCCAGATTCACCGAGTGACAACTGAAAAATAATACCAATATCAAAAATGTCATATTAATAATAAAAATACTAATATAATTTTATAAATTACATATGTTTAATGGCTGTACTGGTCTTAGAACTGCCGTTGGAGCAGAATTATCGTTCACAGAATGTGTTGCATACTTGTTTAAAGAGGCAAACTGGGATGTCGGCGCACAACTGGCTATGCCCTAGAAAGGATTGTCAGATTCTACCCGTCATGCTTGGTGTGTTTCGAATGAAATATATTTATTTAACTAATCAGATATGATTTTTGAAACACAGTTAAGCTCTTAAAGTCATCAAATAATGGCTCTTACGGACCTAAGTGTATATTCCAAACTACTTGTTTAATCAGCTCGGTGCAATTTAATGTTGTTCACGAGACATTTTCCACTATCAACCTGATAAAATTAAAAATTTAATATTGTTGCAAACCAATGTTCAAAGAAAACTTCAATGTATAGTAACATTCTTGGTTGTGTAGGTATTGTGATACTGCCTCATAAAGTTAAATAAACTTATGCTCAACGTGTGCGCACCAGTAGTCTAACATGATACGTCACATCAAACGTCAGTGCTAGTTATTACAATGGTAGCATGCTAAATTACTAGTTATCTCAAAAACTATTCTAGACATTTATTTGCAAGTACTGTATAGCTACATAAAATAACAATAAGATTAAGATAATACATACATCTAATACATACTGACACGACTGCAGACAAAGTTGTTATACCTTGCACTTGTAATAAATGCTCAGTATGTCCACTATTAACATTGATGCACAGAGTACATCTACGGGTCAATGATTGCTGCACGCGTGAAAAATATCCCATGTCCATCTGCGATGTAGCCTTCAACGACAGAAATCCGGCTAGCAAGTTCTTGTACGCTGTTCACTGGAGTCTCATAAACAAGTGAACACACGTAGCTCCACATGAAATCAAGCACTGACAGATCTGGTGAACGTGGCGGCCACCCTACTGGCCCTTCACGTCTTATCCAATGGCCTGTGAACCTTGTGTTAAAATAATCACACACACCTACACCAAAATGTGCTGGCACACCATCATGTTGGAAACCACATATAGCCAGTGGAACATCCTCCTGTAATTCTGGCAGCATTGCCTCCAGGAAAATGTGGTAAACGTTAGCATTTAATCGTTCAGGCGAAATGTATGGTCCAATCAAACAGTCTTGGATGATTCCCACCCATATGTTTACCTGGAATCATACCTGACACCCACATTGAAATGTTCTCTTGGATTTGGGTCATCCTACAAATGCATGTCACGCAAGTTAAACAGACCTTCCCACGCGAAGCATGCCTTGGTAGTGAAAAGAATGTTTTTCGTGAACTGTGGCTCTGCTTGGCATTGTTGTAGATACCACCTGGCAAACTGCAAGTGGTGTGGCTATACACAAGGTCCCAATTCATGCACATTTTGACAATGGTAGCGGTATAGTAACGCATTGTGAACCACACACCACACAGTTGCTTGACTTGTTTGCAGTCTGTGCGCAGTGGCACGTGTGTTGGTGGCTGTATTCTGCTAGACTCAATGTAAAATCCTTGCCTCTAAGATATTCTTCCTCACAGCTCGAACCTGCCCATCGGCTTTGGTAAACGATCCTCTCTCCCGCAACCCCCGATCAACAGACATAAACGTTGTATGACGTGGTACATGTCGGTTTGGGTGTCGCTCTTCATAAGTATGACGTGCTGCATATGTAGCTGTTTCCATCATCGTGTTGGTGCACTCTGCCGAAGTAAACCGCTCCATTGTGAATTTTATACCACCTTTACAGTACAAGACACTGCTCCAACTTAGTAAATACGCATCGCCATGCCTTCTGTTGCATCAGTGTACATGTGCTACAAATTCATACTAGCTGTTTTGTTGAAAATATTACCTAACTAGTAAACACGCATCCCGTTTACCATTGTATGCTGATATTAGAACAGAGTTGGTAAAGACTGTTACAACAAATAAAACTTTTGCTTTCCTTTAGCATGTTTAATTCTGACATGATTGTTAATATCTGGTATAGCCATTAAAAGTGTCTTGCAAACAAAATTTCTGAGAACGATTGCAGAAAATTTGTAGAATATTTCGAGGGTTTTTGGTATCAATCGTTGGGGCATCTAACTCATGCGGCAAATCAAGTGTCGGTGATTTAATCCCAGTGTCTAGTACAATACTAAAGGCACCTTTTTATAACATTTGCAGTTGTGCGCTGAAATCCTATTACACTTCTTCAAACAACTATGTAACACAGTCTGTGATCATTAATACCATACCAACTGAAGTTTTAAGACCAGCACAGCAAATAAACATGTGTAGTTTGTACAATTAGGCTATGTTAGTATTTTTATTATAATATGTCATTGTTGATATTGGTTATTGTTTTTCAGTTTTCACTCTGTAAATCTGTGAAGATTTACACGACATACAGGGTCTAAATACCCACAAAACATAGGTGTAAAGCACTGCGCCCGTGTGTTAGACAATTGTACATTACACTGGTTCCACAGTGGCAAGCGTTATGAATCAACTTGTAAAAATACTACAAAATGAATTTCAAGGAGAACCAGTGCCTTAAGAGCCAGACTAATACAACCTTTTTTGTTCAAGTCTAACTTTTGTTTCTTAATTTATAAATAAATGTAGATTAAAATGCACGGTTACCATTTTTCAAACTATTAAAATTACCCTTATATGAATTTTATTGATGTTAGAGGAATGATTTTACAAAATGCAAACCGACATTTTTTACAGCTTTGGTCATGTAAACTTTATACAAAAAAGTGGTATTTGATGTCATGAGGTTTCTTTTTTACGTTTGCAAAAGTATTATCAAACCTCTAACTTTAAGGGTGTTAGTATATTTTCTATATTATTTGTAAAGCTAATTGTTTTGCGAACTTTAATGTCACCTTATTCAGAACTCTTATTTTGTAACATAACACCTTCATCCACTTGCGTCTTCAATTTTAAACTTTATTTCATAGCAGAAAGCTTTTTGGAAAGATTAATTTTGCCCCATATATGAATTTATGCACGCTCTTGATGCGTTGTAACACTTTATTTGAACCAAAAAAATCTTTTGCCACCCTCCTTCCTTAAAACCGGTCAATTTCTTCCTTCATGAACTGCAGACCTGTTAAACAACAGAAGGTTTCCTGATTTTTGTTTGCTCCATGCAATATCTGAGGTAGTTTGAGTTTGTTTGAATTTAGGTTTTGTGTAAATTTATTAGTAACCTACACGAACAGTCCTTATGTTTCCAAGTACGATATTTCAAAATGTGATCTTACAAACTTAGTAGAAACCAATTTAATAATAGAGGGTTTAGGTACTCACAGGCTGGTACTTCTTCATAGTGCCACATACGAAAGGAAGAACACAGTGTTGCGGGATGTTTTGCTGGCTCAGGACATTTTCGTCAGGTGGCGAGTTGAGGCATACTGAGTATTGGTGGCTTCAGAAGCATGGTTGATTGTCCTAGTGGTCAGGGAGGGAACTGGGGTGCGGTGGGAAAATTAAAATAGAAGAGAATTGGGAGTTAAGAGTATTCTAGTGATATGTTTGCGTAATCTGATATTGAGACCTGAAGATTGTCAAGATGGTTATATATTGATGAGCCAGTTCTCAGCACCTTAGTTCTGAGCTATTGTTTGTAGGATGAAATTCTCTATTCTGATGAAACTAAGATTTTCAACCTTTAATGTAACTTTTTTTAGTTAGTGTGCCTTTACAAATCTTATTTATAATTATAAGACCTGATTTGCTTTTTGCAAATATGTTATTTTAAGTGTCATAAACTTTCTGTGCTTCATCAGGGGACCAAATGGTGTCTGGACCCTCGAGAAGAAAGGATTGAAACCTGACAGTAATATGTCATTTGACAAAGCAGTACCTACAAAAACACACATGGCCTTGGCAAAATTGGTGGAGGCAGGTATGTGTTGGTGTAATTATCTTTTTGTTTAAATGTTTTATTAACAGTCTTTAGTTTAGATTGTAGTAAGTGAAAATTAATAATTTAAGAAAATAGCTGCTTACTTTTCATGTACCTGAAATTAAAGTATCTCAAGTACCGGTGCTAAGAACCTATATGTAACCCAGTGGTTGCTCAGGGGAGACCTTGGCCGGGCACCCTGTGATGTGCCAACAAATGGAGAGGGGGAAGGGGCAGACAGGCAGCAAATAATATTTCTTACCCTTCTTTCCCTTATTCTTTTTCAGTATTTTCTATTCCCCCCCCCCCCCCCACATTTACACTTTTGAATATCATTG
>PNEQ01122977.1:0-11084 GCA_003012365.1 Medauroidea extradentata | reverse complement strand
AAATGAAATTGATTCTGATCTCTCTCCCCCCCCCCCACCTCATCAAGGTAAATATAAGCTCACGTTCCACATTACTGTGTGGTATACTAAAATGGAAAACATTACCCTCAATATTCTGTCATATTTGCAAATCCCTTCAACGTCTTGTGTATGTGATAACTCTTCCCATTTCACGTCAGTCGACTCAACAGTTGTCATCAACCTGCTAGTCTGCAAACTTTTTATGGAGTTCATCCATTGCTAAATCATTTGTTTTCCGGTTTTTTCACGGGCAATGTAATGGTAGACAATTTCATAAAGTAATGTGGAGAGGAAAATTGTGCATTTTATATTCCCTTTAATTGTGCCACTTCTGCATGTTTTACAACTTTCATTTTTAGAAGGAAACTTACTAACCATGTAACCACATGCAGTAGTGAAGTACTGTTTCCTAACTGAGCTGTAGAACACACTTCTGTCTTTGATATCAAGCACATCTACTAAAATTGGAGTCTGTCTTCCTATCATTAAATTACTATCTTTTTGGTTATGACATAAATAGTATAGTGGAGTATCCTGCATCTGAAATGGCCGGGACCTGAACCATTATGGATTACATAAATTTTTGAATAACTGGAGTTCATTACATATTATGGTTTAAAGTTGAGATTATCTAGCAGCAGTTTTTATGGTGCACAACAGTCCACTTTGCCAAGTTAATGTTTTCAGTCAGTGTGTACAAACAAAGCATGTTAAAATAATCCATTGATTTATTCACCGCAATGCTGAAATGTCACAAATGTTAAAACTTATTCACAAGTTGGAAGTGACAGTACCTATATTCGACATTGACACCGAACATTCACATTGTTTTTTAAGCTTCTGCATAAAATAGTTCGCACGTCCATACAGTACTTACGATAATTGTGTAACCTTGGAAATATCACAGTTGTTTCAGGCAGCGCTTAAAATACATGCAGGTTACTAATGTGTTACAAATTATCATGTACGTACGGAACACACAGTGATTGACTGTGTTAACATGTCGCAGAAATAAAAACAATACATAGTTAGAATCACTATGTATTTACCAGTTCAGCCAATATTGATCCAGAAATGCTAACACATTTACTTTGCCGCTAACGAAACCATTGAATGAGAGCTATATCGTGATTACCAGTCTTCAAATACATTTCAATTTGTTCTTAAATAAGTATTTACAAAACTACCCCACATGTGCTCATTGTGCCAATGTGTGTAAAGAAAAGAAAACACTTCGGACATGGGCAAAATGTCATTGTGATGCCAACATGCTGATTAAAAACGCTCTTTTGAAATCCTTCAACATTGCTAAAATTGGCCTTTTAGGCTGCCGTATTAACCTCGGTTGGAAAATTCCGCTCAATTTTGCTACAGACTGAACACCAATAAAATTATAGGGTCACCACAGTGTCTCATAGTTAAATTGGATGGGCAGGAATCTTACACACCTGTTCAGCGCTTGGCTCGTGGTGATGCATGTTTCTAGGTGATCCTAATAACTCGGTCATCTATCAGCCTCATGCTTGCAGGTAAGCGGCACCCATTAAATGCATTGTTTTGTGTGCCACTTCTTACTTTGCATCACTGTCGCAATAAAATTTACAGTGCTAATTTTTACATTTGTGTCTTCAAATTATGCAGACATCACATGTCTCACTTGTGCCTAGTTTTTCAGTATCTTTTATGGGTAGAACTTTTCCCTTTGTCTTCTGCCGCTTGACTCGTCGCCACCACCAGGAAGTTTACGTTTGTTAGACATTATCTGCAGGCAGTCGCACACTGCACCACTAGCACGTTTTGAAGGAGTCTAACATTCTGCTACTCCATAACCCTCGCCAACCATTAGTGTCAAGTGTTATCTCTACATGCCGCAACTAGACTGACAGGGAACGGTGCCGGCGCTGACAATTTGCATTTAATCTTTCGTCGAGCTCAGAGTATTTTTCCGCACCTCCATATACATATGTATGTATAATAGAAGTTTCGGATAAGAGAATTACACATACAGGGTGCTCCACTGTACTGTAATTCAAGTGATGGACAGCCCCTCAGCACACTAGGTTTCTCAAAATGTAACAGAATGTGTCTTACCAAATTCATTAACAGTTCTCTTAAAACATATATATGTGGTGATGCTACTTGAAGAATAACATTTACTTTCATAAAATATGGTTTTACAGGAAGCTGGAAGGCATAAAAAGCATTGTTCAAATTCAATGAAAGAAACAAACAATTTTTTCCCCTTATAGCATAAAAACTTTGGTTTTTAAGAACTGGTTTATCTAACTTCTTATCAATCAGTGCAATTTTCTTGCTTGCTAGAAGTAGATGTAGTAGTAGCTAATTCTCGTTTATTGTGTATCTGGTTTTCTTTTTCTATAATAGAACTACTATGTACGTTGTTTCGTTAAGTTTGTTGGGATTTTGTACGATGTCATACTCACAGACTAGGATGGTTGTACGTACTAACACTACTGTTGTGAATAAACTGAGTTATGGTTGCCACTGACTGACAAAAGTCTTGTCAAACTTCATCCAAGAGATAATTACTGTGTACAAACATGCTTTAGTACCTTCTTCAATTCCTTGCAGTGAAGATATTGACATTTAGTAAGTTGTTCTTTCTTTTAGCACTTTTTCGGTGTAATTAAAAGAATTTCTACTAATTCACATCCATATGTTGTGGTTAACTTGAAACTGCCTTCTCAGCTGTCAAGTTTATTAAATGACATGCACAGTCAATAACAATGCACTTCTTCATGCTTGGTAATTAATATTGCAGCAACACCCAATCTTCACGCTAACCATTACAGGGGTATTATCAGCACAAAATGCTATACAGTTGTTAAGTGGCACATCATTCAATTCCAGCTGGGATAGGATTATACTACTGTACAGTAGAAACTCTACATCGTTTTCGTTTCCATCGTTTTCCCGTATCTATAGTTTATTTTGTTGGTCCCGAAAATTTTCCTACTAAAACAATGTTTAAGAAGTCCACATCAATTGTTTTCGTAAGTACCATTTTTTCCACATCCATAGCTCTAAATATCTCATCCCACAGCCCAAAATTTAGGCATATTGATCGTTTTTAAAATTAATTTCAACATACAATGTAAAATTTAAAACGAACAGTTCTAGTGAACAATAAAAGACAGTCATGGTTGCCCACAAAGTAAACAATGCCCAGCCGATATTTACGTTAACGTTATTTAGGGTTTCCCGCGATTTGCACTTTCTTCTTCAGGTCCCGTTTGTTTGCCATTTAGTGCAATGTTAAATTTTCATGCATATCACATCATGAAAATGTTATTTTCCCGTTGTTTACGTTTTTCACCATCCGAAGACAATATAAACACGAGATGTCAGAGTCACAGATAACGAAGGAAGAAAGGACAATTACACTTGTTTGGAAATTGAACAGAGAAGAAACATCACAGCGAAGTTTGTGATCACGTGCAATGCCATAGGAGAATGACAGTGATCGCATGTAATACTTGTGCTCACTGCACAATAAGTTCAAGATGGCGGCAAGACAATTGCCGCTGCTAGCACTATCAATTGTCTCGAATGCTATCGATTGCTGTATTCACGTTGTAAACATTGATCTCTTTACGTGTGTTCGTTTGTCTTTTTTTTTTTAGTGCAATTAACGGTAACTATAACCTAAAATTTGTGAAACGTATTTGAAAATTTTTTATTATAAACAGACGGGTTTTAAAATCATTTCCATTTAAGTGCAGCGTGTTTAGATGGTTACATAATGGTAATTTCACGGATGCACTCATAAATACATAACACTTAATTAAAAATAGTTTTTAAAAATAATGATAGCAATGTTACTAATTTCCTGTTCTAATTTTTTTTTCGTCCGTTGTTTACGTTAGCATAATAAATAATAATTTGTACAGATTTTTCCTTTGTTTTGTCCTGTCAATCAGTTCAGCACATAAAATACAACTTCAGATTTAGAGGTTAGAAAAAATAGGCAAGTCCACATGCATAGTTGGTCCGCATGCATCATTCTTTTCTTCTGGTCCCTTGGAAAACAATCCATAGAGTTTGTACTGTACTACTGTACTTATATTGTGCCCTGTAGATCTTCTATGTTAGGTGTAGACAATACTCTACTCACACTTTTAATACTCTTCTTGATGTTTTGTCTTTCACTTGTCCTTAAATACAGATTGTAAATTAACTGTTCAGCTAGTTTCTACATTCTATAAAATCATTTTTAAATCGTTCAAACTCAAGGCTCCGTAAAACCGTCAAATAATGCTTATCAATAAATTTGAGTGACAATCCGTAAAAGTTGGCAGGTATGAAAGGTTGTGTGTCCTAACATAACCTGTTAAAACAACTGGATGCTAGGTTAGCTAAGTTGGGGCATTATTGATAAACCTGATTGAATTCATTGTAATTTTTAAATGTCATTAATATTAACAAAGTCGAGCGTCCTTCACCCAAAGTCAAAGGTTTTTTTTCTGTCACAACTGTTTACCAATTAATTGTTGCTGCAGTATGTTGTTACATGCTTACAAACAAATATTTAATAGTTTTAAATTCTGACAAAATGTGTCTTTAACGTTAGAGTACAGATGTGTGTGTGTGTATATTTTTGGTTTTGGAGTGTTAAAAATGTAAAGCTGGATGTAATGAAACCTCAATTTAGAATAAACATTTTCGGGCACCGTGACATTTCGTTACTGTAGTGTTCTTGTATGCAGAGGTGGCTTAGTTTTGAAGCAACATATTTACAAGTATCAACTGTGAGTACTTGTACTTCTGTCTGATACATTACTTTGTTAGCCTATAGAGGCCTATTTCCCGCCATTCTCATTTAAAGTATTTTTCAGTTAAAGTGATGGGTGTGTTACATATGCTGTCAGCAATGGTAACATTGTAATATGTACTTGTTCTGTGTTCTCTTATGCCTGCTAGTGAATGTGTGTGCTTATTACAGGACCAAGACATGAGTTCGGTCCTGCTCTAGGCATGAAGAAGTCTTCCAGCTTGGAGTCTCTGCAGACGGTCATGCAAGAGGTTTGTTTCCATTCCTCAGTATTCTCTAATTTTGGGTCTATCAGATAACATCTAGCATTTTTTTTTTTTTTAAGAAGTACAAATAAACCAAAATGGTGAAACATTTAATAAGGTTTTTTGTCTTCTGATAAAAGTATTTACTTATAACAAGTGAGGTGGAGTTATAGTAAAACTGAGATATAACAAATTTGAGAGGACTACAAATGTCTGAACCAAAATGTGCATCCCTTCTGGCTAGTACGAACTACAGTGAAATAAAAAAATGTGGCTGTTATGTCAGGGAATGTTAACTTTGAAATCCCTTATTTCTGTGCACATTTTGGTGCAAATGTTTTTTTCTGTTAGTGTCAGGAAAACTGCTGTGTTTTGTTTCATCCAACCATATTTTTGTGTTTCATATATTTTATCTGTTCTTTTGCCAAAACAGTCCACCATCCTATGTTGTCTGCATTGCTGGTGTCTGATTTTTACTTACTTATTTTTTCTAATTTTTCTTCTTTGGCTGTCCTTGTATTTGACGTGATTCAGTGTATGAAATTTTATGTTGTGCATATATCCTGATGACTATAGCATACTCTGCTTATTTATGTATTCCTGTTCTTTGTCGTTTTCTTCTATAGACATCGGCGTCACAATGGATTATGTCCAAAAAGTGCTGCATCCTAGCATGCTTGTTTCTTCAAATACATATCCAATAGTGTTAGCACTCATAGTTACTCTGTCCAAGGGGAGTGGGGAGGGGGATAGCAGTGAGGGTGGAGGAGTTGCTAATTTCATTTGACGTGGTGGTTTGAGAGTGATGAATTGCATCCTTGAGGGTGGTGGTTCATTTAATCTGTCAGTATGTGTATAACAATTATTGTTTATAATTTTGGGTTTATTGCGAACTAAAGACATTCTTGTTGTGCACTCCTCTGTACAGTCAGGTTTTATCTATTACAGTTGATTGTTTTGTTTTGCAAATAATTATGCTGTTACATTTTCTAAATGGGGTGGATTATATTTATTTTACTTGTCGAAGAGAAGAAGTAAACATCTGGATAGAATGTGGTAACGGCTCTTGACCTTGCTCAAGGAGCAAGGCTGGAGATGGAGAAGGTAAAACCAGCTATATACTACAGCAAAGTTGCAGCATCCTTGATATCTGCAGTTAAGTCTGATCATATGTAAAGAGAACACGCGTGTCTTGTGGAAAATGATTACTAAATTATAAGTCATGACATATTTGAGTATACAAGTCTGATAAGATCACAATAAAGACTGTTTTTGACCCATTTTCATTTTTCTCAATAGAAAAATGCTACACAATAAACATCTGCGACAAGGAAATAACTAGCATCATTGTATAAACTATGAAAGGAAACAAAAGTCAAGTAGTAGGAAAATAGACTGATTTGTACATGGTTCCAAGCACAATGGGGAAGCTGCCTATTTTTTGTTTTTATTTTTATTTAAATGTACAACAGTTTCTTTATTTGCGTCCGTAACTCCTGAGAAAAACGTAAATAAAATGTGTGTTTGTTATTGCATATTTGTTCATTCTTAACTCTACAGCAACTTCTGTTTAGCCATGAAATTGCATTAAAAACAGTTGTTTTTGTGGTAAGAACGGACATGGATGGGACTCCAAACAATTATAACTGTCTACAGTACAGTAGAGCATCGATTTAACGAACTTGAGGGTAACAAAAACAGGGATTTAATAAAATGATTTTTAGGAACCTTCAAAAAATAACAAAAAATAAATAAATAACAAAAAAAATTAAATAACTAAGTGACTTTGACAAAATGTAGTAAAAATTGTAGTCCACAGCTATTAAAAATTCTACCACTGGCCACAGTCCATTCTTAGTTCTCCACAGATAGCTTAAACCATCCGTAGAGAAACGAAAAAAAAAAAAAAAAAAACCCCAGAACACATTAGATTTGTATGTTGTTGACTAATTCCTTATGGGGTCTTTCATGTTCTGTAGTTATGGATTATGGGTGTGTTGACTACAGCCAAACTAAGCTTGTATTTTCCGGCATATAAGACAACTATTTTTGGCCTTAAAAAATTGCTACTAGTCTTATATGAAGGTGCAAAAATTTTTGGTAACCTAAAAAACTTTTCAAAACTAAGCTGTAAGCTGTGGAGTTGTATGATGTTTCAAGGAATTGCGTTTTTCGTCACAAATGAAAACGAGTGCCCCGTTTTTTTAGTAAAATTTACGATACAAAATTTTGATGAGTGTCAGGCATAATAACAATAAGGGACACTTCCTCACAGCGAAGCGGTGATCGATGCAGCTGGAGCGCGTGCCTTGTACTTTGTCTCGCCAGCCTACAACTCTCGAGCGGAGAAAACGAGGATCTAGGTCCGCATGCTTACATCCTTTGTCTCATAAGCACAAAACTCTTGGGCAAAAAAAACGAGGATCTAGGTACCGTACCACACATTCATGTATATACTGTCTAATGCTAGGCTGGCAGATAACAGCGCACAGGAATTCGATGACCTTGCAAGCAGCTGTTGTAGCCCGGCGTTGCCATGTAGCGCGCGGCGTGCCTCAGTCTGGCGTTGCCAAGTTGCACACACCTGCCAGCAACTGATGTCGCCGGCCGCCGCCGTGCTCTTCCTTGGCACTTGGGTGCCCAGAGGGCAGTAGTAGCCAATGTTATTTGTTTATGTGTCTACTATGGTGTTTATATGATGTTAATAAATGCATTGAAAATATTTAAACTAAATTTTTAGTGTTTCTGGCAAAGGAAAAAATATTTTTTTCTGTCGGGAATTTCAAAATTAAAACTTTACTTTTTTTCAAGATTTTGTACATTCAAAACCATGACTCGTCTTATATGTTGGGTCGTCCTATATGCCAACAAATACGGTAGTTAAAATTCGTTGAAAACTTAGGCAGCTGGATTGAAAAGCACGTGTGGTCGAGCAAGTTACGCTGTGTTGCTTAACAAGCGCACACCTAGATCCTAATCCTAGCGGCTGGCAAGTGAACAAACATCTAGATATCCAGTCATCACAACGCGGCATTGGACAGCACATGAACTAATTCACAGATAGTGCTTCATATCTCCTTTAGAATGTGCTGCAGTGCAGTGTACTCTATTGATTAATTTTATTACCGTTACAATGCAGTGGTGTCCAGCGTGATAAAACCAGTGAATTAAAAAAAACTGTAATTATGTTATTTATACAGACTTTTTACAACACATTTACTGCCATAAACATAAATAATTTGTTTCTCCGATGCTAAAACCATACTTGAGTGCAAAGTATTTTTAGCGAGCAGACCAACAATTTTTTTCACGAGCACGACTGCCTACGAACTGCAGTGGCCGGCACTGCTCGTATACAATTATTATTTTACGGTTATTTCTCAAACTTTTAGTTAAGTTTTCATTGCAATTTTTGTTGAACATTTTTCATGGGAATTTCCGGAATTTTGTTGATGGTGTGTGTGGGAGACAGACGGAAAGATTGACGGTTCAGCGATGTTACGCCTGCACTACAACGGCAGTAAAGTATCCGTATAGTTTTAAGCGTAAACGCACAGTAAGAAATTGACAGCTTTCTATCCCTCTTACTGTCTTACGGCATATAGGCAACGGTACGGTGTGTTGTAGCATGTACCACTCAAAATTTTGTGTTCAGTTTTTACGCTTATTTCTTACCGCGATTGTAGCACTACCTTTAGTCATCACTCTCACGTGTTGATGGTGCGCGGGCGGCCTAACTCACCATGCGCATGCTCGCTGAGCATTCCACATGGAGTTTTTTTAAGTTTAATCGCTGAGCTTTTCTTTCACGGCTGTGTCTTACCTGTTGATGGTAAATGCATTTTGTTATTGCTTTGAGCTTGACGTATATCTCTATGCCATCTAAATATTTGTAAGCTCGTCTCTCGACATAACCATAATCTCGTGTTGCCAAAAATATTAAAATCTCTATAAATATACACCTCAACTCAGGTGGAAAGTATTTTTAGCACTTACGTTGTATATATCTTCAGATATTTTATGTGCGACTAAATATTAACCTGTGTATAGCTTGAAATGAAACATGTAAACAACTCAAGGTTTGTTGTGCTAGGGTGCCAACTACGTGCACGGACATTTATGGACCTTTATTCACAGCAAAATTACGCAGACAAATAGGTGTTTTATATGTATTTCAATTTATAAAAGGGCTTTGTACTTTTGTTAACTGTGTTAAAAATTTAAACGGCAACACGAGGAAAAATAGCGAGCCATAGGTCAGAGAGAAATATGTATCAGCGCGGTTGGCACTCCTGCGCTTCTGCAGGCAATTTAGTATGGCCATCGGCCATTTTATTCCACCTGCTTAACGGGACTTCCACCCTCTCGGACGGGTATATAAAGGGTAGCAGTTCTCCAGTAGATCAGTTACCTAGGGCTCTGCTTCCACCGAGCTAACCAGGTGCTCCCCCTCTCCTCTTTCTCAAGGGTTGTGGACAGTCCTGTACTCATAAACCCACCCATCCTATTACCTTTCCAGGCCACCGGCCTGCGCACCGTTCCGGGGTTTTGGACACACCTGTTCACATAAACCCACCCATCCTATTACCTTTCCAGGCCACCGGCCTGCGCACCGTTTCGGGGTTGTGGACAGACCTCTACACATAAACCCACCCATCCTATTACCTTTCCAGGCCACCGGCCTACGCACCGTTCCGGGGTTGTGGACACACCTGTACACATAAACCCTTGCTCCTTATTACCTATGGGTTGTGGACAGCGGTACACACATAAACCCTCCTCCCCGACGTACACTAGTGCCAATAGTTAGGTGGCGGCAAACACCCCGGCCGCACGCATATGAATACACCCCATTGGCAGCACGCGACGCACACCGTGGGTCGCGCTAGTTATCTCTGCCGGAAGCAGGTAGTATTATCACAGGCTCCCGAGATAAGTGTTAACTGTAAACCACGTGTCTTTAACCAGTCACGAGCCCAGTAGTGTAAATGTTGTAAATAAGTGTTTCTATGTGATCGAGTCAATGTAAACTTTGACTCAATATACACATACATAAATTTACAACTACAAATAAAACAGAAAGAGTTGTGCACAAGTACTCACAGGATGGTACTTGCAGATATAAACACACACACATAGGACGAACACATTTCTCTGCGGACGCGCGGTCACAACGTTTCGCAGACTACATCTGCTTCATCAGGTGAGTGGAGGCACACTGAAGTCTATTGTCCAGCGGTGGTTGGTAATCAGTACACCTAGCAGCCAGAGGGCAAACTAAGGTGCGGCGGGAAGTTTGAAATAAGGGTTTGTTATCTGAGGTTAAGGCCAGGTGGCTGTCTGGATTTTGTAATGTATTGATTTGCCATTTCCCAGCGTCTTAATTCTGCTTTGTTTTTGTTATTCAACTGTGGTAGAGCCCTCACCACTCTGGTTGTATAACAGGAATCAAAGTTGGAGTTATGAAGTGCTGCATGTGCAGCAACTGGCTTCTCATGTGGATCAACCTCCGCTCCGGCTATAGCTTTTTTGGTGTCAGCTCTGTGGCCATTCATCCTTTGTCTGAGAGTGTTGGTGGTTAGGCCGATATACTCTGCATTGCAGTGAGTGCACTGTAGCTGGTAGATGAGGTTTTCAGTTGCACAGTTGTGTCTTCCTGGTATGGAGTAGGTTTGATTAGTCTGTCTGCTATTGAATGATGTGGAAGGTTGATGTATTGCACAGGAGCCGCAGCGTGGTTTATTACAAGGGTGAGAACCCCTGGGGGTGGTTCTATCATCTGATGTGATAATGGCTGGCAGTTTGGGGCGGACCAGTTTGTTACGGCGGTTGGGGGGACGTTTGAATACCAGCCTTGGTGGTTTAGTGAGCAAGTTTTGGGTGAGTGGTGAGGAGGTCAGGATTTTGTGCCCACAGTTCAGTATTGTTTTGAGTCTGTGCAGACCTTCGTGGTATGGGACAACCAGGGGGATTTCAGAATTGCCAAGCTTGGTTGAGTCGTCACTAGTTGTAGTGGCTCGCTGTAT
>PNEQ01122968.1:0-21168 GCA_003012365.1 Medauroidea extradentata | reverse complement strand
AAAAAAACGCGTCCACAGTATTGTGCATCGTGTGATTGCACATTGACTCAAATTTTTTCAAAACTTTTGGTTAAAAAATATTTGAGTTTTGGCACCAGTCTGAAAAAAACTCGGGAACAAGCCCTTATCAAAGGGCATGGCCGACTCCTCTCCCAGCTCCTGTCATTGTACCAAGTTGTGTCACCGTCTATGACTAGGCTCCGGTAGTTTTCGCGAAACGATTTTTGTCCCACTTTGTTTCAGTGCCTTACGTGCGCACCTGCATCTCTGCTTTGTGGCCAGTGATTGGATGCCGTAACACCCAGCGTGTGGAGGTTAAACCCGCAAATCACAGACGTGTTGTGTACTGATTGGCACAGTTAAATGAATATCGACTCTGCACAAAAACACTCTGTCAATAATAATGGAGTTGAGCTGCAGGTGTGCACGTAAGACACTGAAACAAAGTGGGGCAAAAATTTTTTCTCTAAAACTACCAGGCCCTACTAATGACTTCGCTGTCGACGAGACGCAAAGCCCAATACGATTTGCGGGTAGAACCCGAGACGCAGCGAGCTAAAAACATCCAATCACAGACCATGAAGCAGAGCTGCTACTCATTCCGTCACTCCACACATCTCACCTCACCTCATCCATTCTTCTGAACGAAGGGCGACTCGCTTCTCGAGCAGCCGGGCCAACCTTCACCCCGGCCTTCCTCCAATCACAATGTGACACTGCCAGAAGACGGGAAGCACGAAGTGGCTGTATTTATCATTACAGACAGGCTACATAATCCCTACGAGGGCCAGGAATTCACATACGAGAGTGCGGTTGGCGAGGTCGTGGTCGAGCAGCTCGGTGTAGGCTAGGCGAAGTGCGCGGAAGTAATTGGTACCACTGCCCTCGGCGACCATCGTCGACACGGAGCGGTGGTAGTAGCAGGGGCTGTCCTCGTCCAGTGATACCACCTGTCGAGCCGCCGAGGAGAAGGCGATCAACCCGCCCAGTCGCATTTTCGATGGCCTGCGCACAACAATCATCCCTACCTACTTCCGGTGCTTATGAAAATTTACAACAATAGGGTAGGTCAACTAAAATTTCAGGTTTTTGGTGTATGAAATTTCACCCCAAGTAAGTACACCCCCGTGTTCTAAATCTCAACTGATGGCATTTTGGTCAACTATAAAAATAACATCATAATTAAATATAGGTACAATATGTGTAAATAATGAACCGTAGATGTAACATTTAGCAAAATATGTATCATGTAGACTAAATGTAGTTTTTTTATTCCTGTCATTTTAAAACCTTGAATAACATTTGAATGGTAGCAGAACATGCAAATTTTTACTTTGACGCACCGTTATGAGAAAACTATGAGAGCTAAAATTGTTTCATAAGAGTAAAGTGTACTCATAAGTATCGTCTACAAAACTAACAATATTTCATAAAAATATAAAATTATGATTTTATCGCACTTGAACACGCTTAACACTGACTGACAGGGTCCGCGGTGTGTGCAGTTGTTAGGGCACTCGCCTCCCACCAAGGCGATCTGGGTTAGATTTCTGGCGGGGTCTTTCTCGGAAATACGCATGTAGGAATATTGCCGCACGATGCCGGTGGTCGGCGAGTTTTCTCGGGGATCTTCTATTTCCACCATCCCCTCATTCTGGCGCTGCTTCAGACCCACATGACGTCACCCCTCACCAGCGCAAAGACCTAGACGTTAATGCTGACCAAAGTCTCTTCATTCACGACCTGACTGACCAACAAATGCACAGCTTAAACCTGACGGTCTAGAAGCATGAAATGTTGCACTGGAGTTCCTCATATAATGCAGCTAAGCATTAAGAAAGGGTTTTTTTGAAAATTAATCTCATAACGGGGTAAAATAAGGAATAGATAGTGTGCATGGGAAGTGTGCCATTTTTTTGGTGTTAGAAATATGGAATTTTGTGTTTGACCATAACATAATACTTTAAGGTATATCATAGTATTAAGTGTCAACTGCCAAAAAATGAAAATTAGTATTTCAAGAGAGCCACAAAAGTTTCTGGAAAGAAAATTGAAGAGGAGGGGGCGGAGAGCAGCAAAACTGAGTTTTGGGACTAACTAACCTAACAATTTTTTTTACGTAGGACTACTTCTAATGTCTATAAAAGCCCTACGTAACATTTTGCTAGGTTAGTTTAAATAAGGTTAGTTAACCTAACCTTACCTAACATAACCTAATGTTAAGTCAGGTAGGTTAGGTTACCTAACCTAAACTAACCTAATCTAACCCTAAACTTACTTAAAATAACCTAACATAACCAATATTAACCTAACCTAAACTAACATAAAATAACTAACCTAACAAAAAAAAATTTGACGGACTACTTATAACACATCTAGATACATTTTTCATCAATAAACTATATGTTTAAAATCAGTAGTTTGGCCGGTACACGGTGAGTAGTGATTCTTAATATTTACCTTGTCATCTAGTATTGCTTCACAAGGAAGAGCCGTTGTTATATCACATACCACATTGCCACAGTGGCTAGCACACAATGACGGAATACATTCAACCTATAAATGATAGGACATCTTAGCTGTGATGTAACAATGCATCAAAATCCTCAAATATAAATTCAATTTGACGCTACAAACGGGAAGTTGAATGCAACAGATTGTTCTAAATAAATTATCCTATACTCGACCACACATATACCTATCACGTGCGCAGTAAACAACTATGGTATGGCATAGAGATGTCATACAGTCGCAGTCAACTGAAAGTCATAGTTTTAGACTTCAGAACAATGTAGTGTAACTTACAGCGTATGTTTGTTTAGGTCCAATTATATAAAGCTTGTTAGGAATTATATTTCGTTCAAAGAGCTGAAACGAACCAAACGCTCTAAACAAATTGCAGATGTCTGTATCTTCTGTGTACAGATGTTGGCAATGATTTTTGACAGTTAATTGGAAACAGGTGATTATATGATCCAAAACCAGTGATGCAGCACGTTTTTTTTACGCTCAAGAAAGGAGAAAATAAGTTATAGTGTTAAATTAAGTATACATTAAGCTTTTCCTAGTCTCCTTTGATTTCATAACAAAAAATTAATAGAAAATCAGTAACAATACTGTAAGTTACGCCAAATATTCCTGCACATGCAGTAGAAAATTTGAAGTTTTAATAAAATTTACCTAAGAAGGCAGGGAATAGACTTTAAATTCCCTATATTAACTGCACTATTATTATAAATTATGTTTTTCATAAATTATTAAAATATCTTATTATGAGAAGAAAGGTTTATTTTACTATCATTGCCTACATAAAGTAAACTAATTATGACAGTAACACAAGGATTTTTACAAAAATTAAAATTACGTTATTTTTTATTATAATAGACGAAAATATTACCATGAAAACACATAATTTAAAATCGCCCATATTGTGATATCAAAATGTATTTGCATCGGAAATATCCATCCATTCTCTCTTTATGCGTCACTGTGTTATCAGTAGAAAATAGTGTTTTTTTAATAGTTTACTAATGACTACAAAGTTTACTTAAGATTTAATTATATTTTGGCCTACTAATTGCACAGAGCAAGGTGGAATGGAATACCATGTTCTATGATGATGACCAAAGTAATAATTTCCTCAGCCAGTAGCTAATGTGTGTGATATTTATGAGGAAAATGTTTCGCAGGAATACAGTTATATACAGGCTGAGTAAAAACTGAGTGGATTGATTTCGTGTCGAGTGGTGATAGCTCACAAAAATATGTCGAAAATATGTTTTCAATTTATCAATAAAGTTAAAACTGTGGGAGTAATGCTAACTTTAAAATGAGCTTTAAAATAAAATTTTAATAAAAATTTCAAAAACTACTAAATATTAAATAACGAACCTGTTTACAGTGTCATATATGACATCTCTCCATTCTCAGTAATTCAGTTTGGTAATGACATTGGCCCAACATTGTCCAAATGGGGCGCGACACTTTTCATCTGCTTCTAACTTCGGAACATTTCACTGTAACGCATGTTCTACTACAGAATATCAAGCTGGCGAGGAATTTAGTAAAAAAAAATGTTGTCTTGTCGAAAATGGCAAGAGCTAGCCGTTTTTAAGAAAGTCGTATGAAAAATTAATATAATTTTGTTACGCTTGAACTTTATGCAGGCATTGCGACTTCCTTGCAAGGCATGTAACCAAACTAATAGGCGTTTTGCAATAATTTGTTGCCATGGATTTATCATCTAAGATTCGTAACACGGATAAAAGTAGGTGCATAGTACTGTAAAGCTGTTACACTCTGTGGGCAAGGAAATTGCAAAAATAAAATAAAACATACAAGTTTATGGCAATGTTCACCATGTTTTACAAAACCTTTCATTCAGGTAACGCCATTGTTACTAGTGACAATAAATTATTCACTGTTTACAAACCAACAGACACGTTTTGTAATATCACAGATAAAATGTTTTCAATAATTGCATAGGATACCTGCATTGTGCAGTGGTTAGAATGCACTCGTTGGACTCAATTAATATATGTTCAATTATCAGAGGTGTCACCTGATAATACGATTTTGTAAAACTTTGTGAACATTGCATTAAATTGTGGGTTTCATTTTTATAGCGCAGTTACCTTGCCCGCAGACTGCAACTGCTTTACAGTAATACGGACCTACTTTTAACCATTCGTGAAAAAAAAAAAAAAAAAAATCTTAAATGATAAATCCGTTACGTCAAATTGTTTCCTTACGCCTATTGGTTCGGTTACACGCTATGCACGGAAGTCGCAATGCCTGCATATGTTTCAGACCTTACAAAATACAATAATTTTACACACGATTTTCTGGAAAATGGCTAACTCTTGCAATTTTCGACTAAACAACCTTTAGTTAGAAGCGGTAGAATAGTGTTGCGTCCCATTTGAACAAGAATCGGCAACGACATCATCAAACTAAACTCCTGATAATTAAGTTAAGTCATTTATAAGAAACTGTACAAAGTTTTGTTATTTAATAGGAGCAGTTTTCGAAATTTTAATTAAAATGTCATTGAAAGTCTACTTGCAAGGTAGCATTACTCATACAATTTTCATTTTAGGGACGAATTGAAAACACATCTTCGACATTTTTGTGAGCTATCGCCACACTTAATTAACATACTCCGTCCTAACTCAACTTGTATAAAATGACAATGGTTGCTGAGTGGTCAGACCAACACTCCCCCCTCCCCTAAAAGTCGATCCTTGCTCTATCCCCAGCGGAACATGGCCTCGAATATTCGATTTTCGAACGTAGGAATCATGCCAGGCGATGTCATTGGTGAGTGGGTTTTCTCGGGGATCTCCAGTTTCCAATGTCCTCAATCTGGTGCCTCTCCATTTGGCCTAAAGTCATATGGCCTAAAATAGTCTGTAAGCCAAATGACTTTCAGGCCAAGTGACTTTTAGACCAAGTGACGTTTAGGCCAAATGACGTTTAGGCCAAATAACGTTTCGGTCAAATGATGTTTAGGACTAGTGACGTTTAGGCCAAGTAAAGATTAGACCAAGTTATGTTTAGGCGAAGTGTCTCTTTAGGCCCAGTGATGTCTAGGCCATCTGATGTTTTGGCCAAGTGAAGTTTAGGATAAGTGACGTTTAGGCCAAATGACTTTTTCTGGCCGAGTGGCGTTTACGCTTAGTAACTGTTAGCCGCTTAAAAATTTTAGGCTAAGTGGATTTTAGGCCAAATGACGCGCTTCGCCTCATGTCCGGAGCAATATGCTTACTGGCGACCAGTAGTAACGTCTGAACTTCGGGATGTGATTCCTTGATCCTCGGGCACGCTTTACACACGGTGGTCAATATTAGAGATTATTTAATATACTCGATGATATCATTGGAGATCAGAGTATGTATAATGTGATTTAAAATCTACTGCACACTGCCGCAATTATGGTATCAAGCAAAACTAATAGAATACGTCATAGAATGTGGTTGCAACATTTTTAGAAAGAACGAACAGGAGAAACAATCAAAATATGTATTTCGCTGAAATGTTTAGAGACAGTAAAGTGATGTTGTACTGCGCCATGTTTACGACAAGCACGATGCACACATTTCTACACGTGTTGGAGCATACGAGTGTAGTCTATTTATCTGCGACTCTTGACAACTCGACGACAAGGCCGAAGATGAGAAGCGACCAAGGAGACATTCTTCCACAGGACCGTTATCTTTCGGTGCCTTGTACTATACCTCTCACCGAAGAACTTATGTTGCTTATCTGATAATATTTTCTCTGCTCCCACTTGAGAAGTGCCTACACTTTTGCAGAAATAGTGTTACGTATAAGTTGTAATTATGATATGTATGACGTAACTTAATTATATAGTTCTTACTTACAAGATTTAAAACAATGCGAAACACAAATTTAGTCAACTGTTTTCAACAAATATCGGAGGCCAATAACTTACAATTGTAAAGCCAGGAGGGGTGACATGAGGTGAGTATGCAGCGGCACCAGAATGAACTGGCGGGAGAAACGGGAGATCCCCGAGAAAACCCGCCGACCAACGGCATCGTCCGGCACAATTCCCACGTGCGAAGATCCAGGGATAGACCCCGCCGGGAATTGAACCTGGATCGCCTTGGTGGAAGTCGCGTGATCTGACCACTCAGCCAACGTGGCCCCTTCAAATTGTTGAAACTACAGATTTCATTGGCGAAATAAACTAACAGATCGAATAAGAGATTTTCGTTTTTTGATAAAATAACGAGGAAATTTTCTTTACGTGTACAAAACTGTGTTATTTTACAGTAAATGTAATTCTGCTCATAAAAGAAATCAAAGAAATACGAGAGGAAATCGAACACCCAGTTCTTTCGATACGTTAGGTTAGCCCACTACTAAAGGCCTGTGTATGTAAAGTGCTGGTCAAAATCACTTCACGTATGCTAGAACTGTAACTTAATGTAAACACTTGACTGATAGGGTTGCCGTAAAAGTAACTTTTGGTTGTTTTATACCAGTGACGTGTTGGTATTTTGTACAGCGTTTTCTTAGAAATAAACTTGCTGTTTATGGTATAGTTTAAAATTTTCAAAGCAGCACAACTGTGCGAAACTGAACGTTACTAAAAGTTTACTACACGCAACAACTGAACAACAAGACTGCTACTACTTATTATTATTATTATTATTATTATTATTATTATTATTATTATTATTATTATTATTATTACCTATTTAAGCTATCGTAAATATTCTGTACATTTAAGTGTTACTTATCAGAACACACAATTGACTTAAAAAACCGAACAAAGATTAATAAAATGATTTTTTTTTCACAGTGTTTATTTACATCCCCCATTTTTCGCCGTTGGGCTTAGTAAGGGACGGCTTAAAAACTTAGCTTAACCTAACTAAACGACTCTAACATCTATGCAGAGATTCGAATCTAGGACCTCTCGCACCGTAGGCCATCATGCTACCGTCCACGCTAGTGATGGCAGCTGCGATAGACTAATTATTACACGTATACTTAAATTATTTGATATTCTTAAAATGTCATTTTTGGTTACTGATTTAAACTATATTTTTCGAGTAACTGATTTAGGAATGTGTACTGATTAAATAGCGAAATATGCTTACTGATTTTCTCTGTGACGCCAATCTGTTATATGTCCACTTTTTTACTAATCGACATTGACAAAACAACAGATTCCCCAGTGAAAAATCTTGCAACTCACAGAAACTGTGAGAATGTCACCGGTTCTAACTTAGAGCGCTGCTCCGAAGATCACGACGTTGAGCGACCAGGGAGAGCCTAGACGTTCTATTAATTTCAGTACGATTGGTCAGTTACGAAAATTGGTATGGAACAAGTGACAGAATAAAGGGCATATACTGCTACAAAACCTGGCATAGAATTCCGCCGTACAGCCAATTAGAAATGGTAGTCAATTTCATGCTGATCTGTGCGAGATTTACCCTCGTTCGGCAGTCAACACGGCTGTTCTTAACATGTAATGGAAACATTTTCCCACCTGATTTGATAATACTACATTTTCTTTGTCACGTATTCCATATACCAGTTTTAGCAACTGATAAATCACATTGCTGCTTCAGATCATAAAACCCTCCAAGTGACATATATTTAAAATAAAATAATTTAGTCAAAATTAATTACTGCATTCCGTTATAACCATCATGCAAAAATACTTCCCTCAGTTTAAAGCCTACTCAAAAGGTTTTTCAAGTAATTTTTAAAGGTTGACACAAAAATCCACAAAAAGTTTCAACTATCTTTTGCCTGTCGTAGTTATAACTTTTCCACACTGCTGCCATGTAAATGAATATTTCAAGTCGGCTCGCATAACAGGCCTAAAAAAAGCCGTTAATGCTGACATAACAGCTGATACGACAGTAAAATATAGGTTTTAAGATATCAATATTACAAACATTCGTCTTTATACCCGAACAATAATTTCAATATTTATGTAATGACAATCCTTTCAACTACTCTTAATGGTTTTTAAGTTTTTAGTGACAAATTCAATAATTAAGGACTTCAAAAGGTGCTATTTCCACTTCCCAAAAAAATGGAATCTGCACATGATATAGTTATTTACTTGAATACTATCGAATTCCCTGTGCATTCCCGAGCAAAACAATGTATTTCCTTGTGAAACACCCCCCAAACTTGATGATCATGATCAAAAGTGAGTGAAGTACATATTTCACCAACTTTTTATATTCAATTGTTTAGTGCGTTCATCTGCAATAACGGCCTGCGTTCCTTATGGACTCTACGAGGTTACTACAGCAGAGAATATGTTGTGCTGGCCACAATGACAACAATATAGCGCGGTTCATTTGGAGCGCTATTACCACCTTAAATATAGTAATTTGAAGAATATTATAGGACTAAACTATTACTTTCCCTGCAAAAAAATTCAGAGTGGTTTTAATACAATTGCTTTAATCTGTAGTGTTTCAGAGATAAGACAGCATCTGTTCATTTATAGATACGGACTTTAAAGAATAATGGATGTTACGTAGTATCCTGAGCAGGTTCTGTATAAACACTTGAACATTTACATTTATTGTTTCAACGTCTAACGTGACGATTAAGATAACGTTATCTCTTGTTCACACAGCACGTAAGATTACTTATATTTCAATGCGCTTTTGTTTGCTCCACCTTGTGTGTATCAGTGTATGGAATTTTTAAGTTCTCCACTTCCAGACGTCAGAAATATTGAAAATGTTGCATAAGTATTAAGGATCGAGGGCAATAAAATAATTTCATAGCTACGACTGGCATTCTCGCCTGTAATGAAGTCGACTCCTGTAGTATAGTCGGTTAGACGTCGGTCTACGTTAGAGGTCCTGAGTTCGAAACCCGGCTCGGGCATCAATGTTATGCCGTCCTTTCACCTCACTTTACCCACAATGGCTATTAGAGCTCGTTGTTAAAGCACTGTAAAACCATTTCATCTCACCTGTTATAAAAATCACTTGGCATCTTTTCAATTCAATTTTGCATTCACCTCCAAACTTATTATATTGTTAGAAATGTTGGCAAATGTATCAAGAATCGATGACAGTACAATAACTTCATAACAATGACATGGTACGAATAAAAACGTTATAAAAATTTCCAGCTGGCTGCGACAGCAAAAATTGTTTAAAAACAAAAAACTTTAACAAACCATTTGGAGGCAAATCAATACTTACATCATTCATTTTGTGTTAAGTGAAATAATAAACAAAATTATTGTTAAAAATAAAACACGCTTTTGTAACAATACGAACTTAAAAGTCAAATACAATCTTGAAATTTTAACATTTCGTTCAACTGCGATAGGATGTCCAACTTTTCAGTATGTCATTTACCAAGAAATAAACTGTAATGTTAAAAAAAAAAAAAAGCATGGAGTGCTGCATATCGATTGTTATTTATCGCCAGCTATTTGTGATAGTAGAGGCATTGTGAAATGTAAGTAAAGAGCACATCTACGATTTTTTTTACATTCAAGGTAATTTTTTTTATAATGATTCTATTTAATATTTCAATAACATGTTTTAATGAAGGAACAACACAGAATAAAATATACCAACGAGTGCTGATTTTGAATTTTGTACTTACAGTAGACATTTCAGCAACTGGTAGGATTTCGAAACATTCACAGCAGTGCACGAAGTACTGTTACTTTCATAATTTGTACTAATTCAAACGAGCGAGGAGGCGCAGTGGTAAATTGTATTCGGGAGGATCCAGGTCCTAGTCCAGATAAAACCATCGTGATTTTTGCCTTCCTCGGTTTCTTGAACTCGTTCCAGGCGAATGCTGAGAAGGTTATTTAACAAAGACCATGGCGGCCATCTTTCCCAGTTCCTGTCATTGAATCAAGCTCAGGTAATGGATAGAAACATGCCTTAGCCTGCCCAAAGCCAACACATCGAATTATTGTAAAGTTCAACTTCGCTAGAGAGGAACCAAGGTACGTCTTAATATATCTCAAGACAAGGAGGAAACTCAATTTTGGGATGAACCCCTCTCTGTTCGATGCTTGCCAGAAACAAAATATGGTAATATTTTTGAACAGTGAAAATTACCCATCCGTTCATATAAACACTATCTTTGGAAACGGGAGAGTCTTGCTTGAATTCTAAATAATGTATGCTGAGGTACAAAAGATATATTATGGCTGCAACCAGTCACCGGTATTGAGCCATGATATGTTCAAGAGTAAAACCCTATTGATGATAAGCGACGTGAGTCAACAAGGTGAGAAAATCGGTTCGAATATGACTGACTGCAGAATATAATCCACGACCCTTGCAAATATTCCAGCAAACACGTATGAATTATGTTTAATATTTCATGACTGTCTTGCTTCTTACAACTGTCATAATAAGAGTGTGAAAATACTGTTACAAGCTTAAGCAAAAATTTTATATGTGGGCAATTCTCTGACCTCTTTGGGATAGAGGTATTATAATTAGAAATAAAAGAGTTGAATAAAGTCATTGATTTCCTAGCTCACAAAAATACACCAAACTGCAATCAACTATAACTTTCACAATACCCTTAATCATGCACACAATTACTACTGTGCCACAGAAACGTTAATTAACTTTGAGAATTAAAGCCTAAGAATATTTACCATTAATCAAAGACTACAAATCACATTAAAAGTTCAGTCATATATCAAATCAACAGTCTCTCAAATAGTGACAATGCACAACCACATCAGTCCGAAGTGGTGATGGCACACCATGTGCTGCGCAGCACCCCGAGTGCACCGCTGTCTTCACTCTTGAAGTCTTCGGTTCGACTCCCGTCGCGCACCTCCTTGTTGTCCGTCGACCCATAGCAGCAGTCCTCTTGTTCCGCCCAATACTGCTTCGAAGGTATGTGCCTGTAGCCTCACAGTAGACTCTGACGTCACTAAGATGTCTTCACCAGTCTCTCTCAACAAGAATAGTACATTCCTCTAGCACGACCAATAGAGAACACTCTCCAAATCTGTTGATTCGGTCCTTTTATACTTTGTGAAACAGTCGGGGATTCGCCGAATTACAGTGGTCTAAAAGTAGACATTACATCATGTTTCGGGCGTGACTTGAGCCTCGTAGGGTCAAGGCGCAGTTTAAACAGGTCTCTATGACGTATATCGTCGGGGGTTTACATCATGGGGCAGCCCGACTCGTGAGTCATGGGCTAGTCCATAAGGTGTTTCGACACAGCTTCCAACCACCCGGCCCTCAGAAGCACAGCATGTAACAATACTTATATGAGTACTTCATAGAACGAACTAATTGGATCATTTGTACGATAAAAGTTTAGTTGTGTTCAAATTTATCATGTTACAAGATGTACTGTAACCTACTATAAATATATAATTAGTGCCCTGAAAATTACGTGGATTCAATGACCTGCATGCTAGAATCCATTGTCCTATGCTTATTCAAGTCCCGTCTATTCATTCATTGTCTGTTGTTCCACTGGATAGCAGCTGGTGGACAAATGGCCGGGGTTTGAGTATGCATAGGGCAGTGTATTCTAACGGACTTTATCTATAAGTCTCCAAAACCCAAAATGGCTTCATACTCAATAAATTGCTGTGACTTATAAAGACGTTCGTACTAAAACAAAGTCCTTTCGACTTCTAAAAGCATAAAAACGTCTGGATGAAAAGAGTAAAAGACCCAACGAGTGGCCGATCAAGTCCTACCCCAGACTTGAAATGGATAGAGTCGAAATTCCATATGATCAGGAAAGGAAGACACTCTGCAGTCTTTTGACGCAGTATATGTGTGCCACAATCTACGTAGCAGGATTTGAACAGAAGCAACGGTTAAGTGAATGGGGTAAAGTAGACAAGAAAATCGTGAGGGTAAAAGCCGAGTTTAGACGCTAATGCCACACACGCAGCTACCACTTTCTCTATGCAAGACCGCACAATGCAACTATGTGGTGCAAAAGTGGATTAACTGACGTCAATAGTGACATGAGTGATTTAATAATAAAGTTTATGTTTCTCAGGTTTTAAATTTTGAAGTTACAATTGCACTGCTCATCTAAAGTAGGATCCGGTATGTGTATACGGGGAACACCAGTGGATGGCTTACCAACAGAAGTTCTGGAAGCGTTCGCTGGTGAACCTAGAAATACTTGCATGCAGAACCACCTAAAATATACTCCAATACTACTGAAAGAAACTACAGCCCAACGAATTTTAAAATAATTTATATCGTACTATGCTCGTAACGAAAATGACACACATAAGACGGTTGAACAAGATGTGGTAAGTAAGACTCACGTAAAGTAATATCAATTTTAATATCATTAATCATACTTGGCTGACTCCTAGCATTGAAGAATAAAAACATCTGGATCCTTCAGAAACCAAATTAAGTAGACCACATTGATAATACAAGATTAGTGTAGCAGAATATACCTAAATTTTATTATGTTACTTGGAAAAGATGAAATTACTATTTGTAATTGTGCCACGGCTAAGTCTAGGATTTGAACATGAATTCTTTAACTCAGAGATGCCCGTCAGGCGAATTATTTCCAGAGAGTTACACGCTTACAGACTGCATAAAATTCGGAAGATGGCGTCGTCAATTACGGTCAGGCTCTAACTACGAGACAAAAGGCTGGCGAGACTTAGCTTTACTATTCATGTCGGTGAGCGAAGTTCTGCGCCGTCTGGAAGTTCTCGTAGAACTGCGAGGATAGTGTTTTCTCCGCGTCCTGTTCCCTATATCAGCTCACGGGCTGACTGGTGCCGGCGAAATAAAGTCTATATACGCACCATACGTTCAGACGCGGTAGTACACATCTGCTAAATATCCACAAATTATTACTGTCAGGCCCTCTTCTTTCACAGCAAACTGCAGTTCCGACACGTCTTCGCCTAATGAGGCGGCCTGAAGCACCATATATATCTCGCAGCTAATTAAAATCCTAAAACGAGAGCACGCACATCGCGTGACTCTCTCCTATAGTCGCCGTCCAAAAACCTCAATTCTTCGTATAATGCATTCGAAACGGAAACATCAGTCTCTTCAGTCAATCAAAATGCTACCCTTCAGAGTTCTTTCAGAACTAGCATTGCCGTGCCTCGAGCCACCTCCAAAGCACTAGCATATCTGCACTCGGTAATTTATAGAGAAATTACTTTAAGCTGCACTTTCTGAACTAAGCCGTTCTCTTAGTACTCTTATTGCACTAAACAAAAATAGTTAACCTATGTCAGCCATCACAAAAATAAAATTAATTAAACACATAAAACTCAGCAAAATAGAATACTCGTAAAATAAAATTACAATGAACACATCTGACGTGATGAAATAGTATAAAGGGGCTTGAATTTGGTCATATGTTACACTAATCACTTCATAATCTCGTCAGAATGTACAGCGAATAGCAACAGTACAAAATATAACATGAATGGACCAGCGCATCGCGGAACACACAACTTTTGTATAAATGGTGCACCACAACATTCGACAGGAATATTTCAGTTTATGAGTATAAAGTAATTTCGAATGCCTCTGGTATATTAATTAACAGAAAAACAAATACATAACCTTAATTATAAGTTGTTAGTCGGACATCATCCGAAGATGTATTCTTTTATCCCTGATAAGTGTCCAGCCTGAATGCCAAAGTGTTGGACATAGCTGCTGAGATGCAGGAATTGTGTGCACCTACATAGAGAGCTACAACAGCAGTGGCTGCAACAATGGAGATATTCTCAGTTGCGTCAGTTATATGAACCTACTCATCAGTAGGCAGAATGCTATGTTTCTGGAAACTGAACCGTATTTCACGTGCGTCCAATAGCTGTTCTCCCTGCGAGCATCGAAGAAGTAGCATCCATCTCTTCATGTTAGATACATCAATCACCAGACTGTAGGGAGAAGACGTCAAAGTGATCAGTTGAAACCTGCAATGAATCGAGTCAGACCACAAGACGATGGAAAACATATCGTCATCACTGCGCGCCAGTACACGCGTCTATGACCCGAAAATGTTTAATCCTTTGAAATGAATGTCTCCGAGCCTGGCTCCAAATCATTAGCAACTCCCTGTTGTTGACGTCATCGTCCAGCGGCAGCAGCAGCATGTGTAAACGAGGTACTTGTCAAAGCTAAGCAGAAATACTTCACCTTTTGTTTGATGCTGTATATCATATTTTTTTAAAAATCAAATTAATGTTTATATATGTGTGTATGAGTGTGTGTGTCTATTAAAAATTGACGGATATATTGTGTGTTAAATATGAGTATTATTTCTGGTGGAATAGTACCTTTAAAAACAAATTAGCTCGTTAAATACTTCATTTCGTTGATATAATGTATACATATAAAATGTTAGTTATTTAAATATATATAACACTGAAAAAATTGGTCAGACAGCAACACATTAATCAAACAATAAGTTAGGTGAGATTGTAACTCGTTAGTTAAAAAAAAAAAAAAAAAAAAACAAGATATTAGAAGGATAACTTTCTTTAAAGTGGGTGGAAAATAATCTTAAAACTGAAAACCGTTTACGTCCATCTAAAAATATTACATGATAATATATTACATTATTCTCGTGCTGTATTCTAATATGGTGGACCTACAGTAATAAAGACAAGTAAAATCTAAGGGGAACAATGAAGTGTAAAAATATTAAACTTGACTTCTATCGGTCCTGTAGTTCATGGCAAACACGTATCAAAAGTTATGGAACCAAGTAGTGTACTCTTCGAAATGGGGAGATATATATTAACCAATATATTTTAATACGTGGTCATACTTAATATAAAATATGCACCGAGACAGAAGAAACTTAGCAAAACGGTCTTCAGATATTTCACGTTATCAAAAAAAATTCGAAGGGCAACAGTTCTTAAAATTTTTATACGTCATTAACGGAATGCATATAATTTAAGTCGCTGTATTAGTGCGTAATATCATGTGATAAGAACATTTTCAAACACCGCCACTGGGTAACTATTAACACGGCTTCGACCAAAAATGTAAAAGTCCAGTCACCTTCTACATGTGTGCTGAATATGAAGTATTCCTGAAAAAAAAATGGTTTGTTAGCTTTCTCTGGTAATCAAAATATGTCCGAACAGCCTCCAGTTTTAAAATACGACACTGATATGAATAAATAAACTAAACATCAAATCAACTTTATAAGTACTACTTGTGTACCAATTTCGTTGAAATTCTGTAAAATAATTCCTCTTGTATTTTGTGTCGGAAAAATGTTCAAATACACAAAAGTTTGAAAATTTGAACAAGAAAAGAATAAAATACGTAAAAGTCGGGCAGTATATGTGTACCGTGTTTGATGAAATTAGGAAAAAAATTTTCTCTGATGTGTCATACTATGCTAAAATATAAAAGTGGCTGCCGTTTTGGAACATAGGATGACAAGAATACTCAAAAGTCAAGCTATCTTTGTATGTAGTATGTGAGTACCAATTTTGAGGAAATTCAGAAAAATATTTCTTACTTATGTGTCATATCATACTGAAAAAGATACCTACAGCATTGAAAACATGAATCTTAGATGAACGACAAACATTTAAGTCAAATAAACCTACTAAGAAGTAAACGTGCATCAACGTAAACAAAATTCAGAAAAATGTTTCCACAAATATGTAATACAATGCTACAAATATTAGAATGGTCACAATTATGAAAATATAGACACAGGATTAACGAAATAGGCCTACATAAAAGTCAAGTCAGTTTACTTAGTATATGTGTACCAAGTTCGATGAGATTTGGAAAACATTTTCTCAGATGTGTCATATATCATGCTGAAAATATAAAAATTGCCGTCATCTTAAAATTATGCACGACATTAAATCTCTATATACATAAAAATGAAAGCTGACTGACTGACTGACTGACTGACATATCAAGCTGCAGCCCAAACCACTGGACCTAGAATCGTGAAATTTTTTTTTGTGGGGGTTCCCCTTAGGTCGTAGGCAAGCACTATGAAGGGATTTTTCGAAATTCGACCTCTAAGGGGGTGAAAAGGGGTGAAACGTGTTTCCGAAGAAACGTCGATAGAGCTCGAACCCGACGGCCAATCATCGTGATTTTTACTTTAATAGGACACTCGTAAAAATGCATATTAGCCATTTTAAGGATTTTTCGAAGTTCAACATTTAAGGGGGTGAAAAGACCTTAAATGTGTTTCCAATCAACTATCTATATCTATCGAACCCTTTGGGATAGACAGTTGATATTCACTTCAAAATATTGCTTACGTAAATGCCCAAAAAGCAGTTCTAGGTTTTTTTGAAATTCGACCCCGAGGCAGTAAAAAGGGGCAAAATGTGTTTTTTATGCATCGTCTATATCTTTGAAACACAATTGCCTATCGTCGTGATTTTAACTTTAATTGGTTACTTTTACAAATGTCTATGACAGGACTCAAAGACGTTTCGAAATTCTTTATTTTAAGGGGTGAAAACACGTGAAATGTATTTTCGATTATCCTTCCATATCTATCGAATCAATCGAGATATAGAAGTGCTCTTTGCTTTAAATTGGTGCTTTTGTAAATATCCCAAGTACCATTAAAATATATTTTCCGAATTCGGCCCTAAACTGGTTAAAAAAAGGGGTAATATGTGTTTTCGACTTACATTCGATATATATATCGATCCCATAGCTTTTTATATAGCGATGTGATTTTTGTTTAGGATTGTTGCTTACTCAAATACCTAAAAAGCAATTTCAGGAGTTTTCGAAATTCGCCACCTACGGACGTTAAAAGTGGTGAAAAGTGCTGAAAAGCGTTTTCAATTAATCGTCAACATATCTTGAACCCAGTGGGCTAATGTGTTTTTTTACGTCCACGAGATACCAATAAAGTATTCTAAAACGTGATTCAATGGTGTTTCGAAATTTACTCTCTTAGGTGTTGAAAATACCTTGAATGTGTTTTAGATAAATCCTCGATATCTATCGAATCCGTCGAGAAATACAATTAATTTTTGCTTCAGGATGATGATTACAGAAATTATCGCAAAACTGTTTTCAAATTTTTCGGAATTCGATTTCTCAATACTGTGCAGGAGTGAAATGGATATTTTTAGTGAATGATCGATTTTGATTTTACTGAACGGGCTAGCGATGTGATTTACACTTCAGTTGAATATTTGTACAAATGTCTAAGACGTAAATTTTAAAAATTTCGAAATTCGACACCCAAAAGGGTGAAAAAGCACAAAATTGGTTTTCCATCAACCCACGATATCTATCTAACCAGTAGCGATATTAAGGTGTTGTTCGCGTCAGAGTGATACTTATGTAAATATTTTAAAAAATATGCGTGTAAATTATTTCTTTATAAGAAACGTGATTATTAAGAATAAAACTAAGTTGGTCAATATTCAAGGCAGACGATCAGAAAAGCAGGAACAAGTAGTGAGAAACAACCTATACAGGAGTTTCACTCTACAGTAACCTATCGAGAAGTGGTGTTGTACAACCTCTATGAGCCCAGGACACAGATTTTTTTTTTTAATAAAATTTAATTTTCATTAATTATTTCGACGTTACGTGGCGCAGTTGTTTGTTACTCAGGTCTAAGTTCCGGGAGGTTCTGGGCTCGAATTCCGTTCAAAGCTGCGTGCGAACGTTCAATTCTGACACACAAAAACTACAAGGCAGATCGAATTAGTGCAATTTACATGTAGTCTTTAAAAGGGGTAAAATTGCAGTTCGCTTTCCACTTAGGTTCCTCTACAATATCAGCTGACATATCGTCGGTATACTTCCAAAAGTGATTAAGTCGTAAATGCTATTTCGTTTTAAAACAGTATTAAATTGTAGATATTAACAAAAATGCGGTATGTACTATACTGTGACACAACTGTATGAAACGACGAATAAACTTTAAACTTGGGCAATTGTTCGTGAACAATATATACATATTCCTAGCATTTTTATAATTTTATCTCATTTTGACTGGGTCACTTTTGGCAGTAAACCGACGATATATCATCTCACTAATCTTAAGTCTGGGGCACCAAATACGTTTCCGCGAAACCTTTACGCACTGAAACTTTGTAATGGCAATAAAGTTATAGTGAATATTTTGAAAATATATAATTGAGGGCACCATCATCAATGGTTGTGCACAGGGTAAACAGATGTTTTTCATTCGATTAACCTCTTACCTTAGGTGTCTGTAGTTACCCCACAACGTCAAATTGGCAGGGCTATAAATAAGGCCCAGGCGAAGTCGCTGTTAGTGGCAGGGACAAACTTAAGACTTTTTTTCGCATGGACAGCTATAGCTACTTATCCTGCTGCAGAATTAGTTCAACTAGCCGCTTGGACATTCTAACACTTGATGACTGAAGTACCAATCTTGTGTACAAAGAGGTTTTTCAATTAAAGTAAATATTATCTGTTACGAATAATACTCGCGAGCAAAGCCGCGGGGGACTGCTAGTATATACATAAAAGTCAATTCACTTTACATTGTTCTTCATTGCGTCCTGTGTCTGACGAAATTCTAAGTTGTATTTTCTTAGGTAACTAGTGTGATCGAGGAATGTCAAACTGGCTGCATTTTGAAAATATGGACATGGCATACACGAAATACACCAAAGTCATGTCAGGTTAGAAAATCCTGTTTGTGTACCAAGACTGACTAAGAAATTCGGCCAACGGGTTCAAAATTTTCTAAGGGACACATACATATACAGAAAGGTTATCTCATAACACAACTTTTTCTTCAGAAGGGTGGCTAAAAATATTATGCAACTGCCTAACGTAGAGCATCAGACTATATGCACCTATTAAATAGCAAATTCTTGTGTTCCAGAAACTTCTAAAATATGTATGCGAGGCAGTTTTAAAGGCAGTGTTGGGTATGCATAATATACAATTCTATCTATAAACAATGACACGACTTAGTTTTTAAAATAACATTTTATTCAACTGAGTTTTATACTATACACGTTCAAGCTTTCATCAGACGATTTATTAAGAAGAAAAAGATGATAGCCTTGGTAGCATAAATTCAGACTACGCAACAATGCTAAAATATCCCAATTTGTGGTTACAGTTTGGATCATACTAACTCGATTTAAAAGAACACCAGTTTAAAAGCAGAACATATGAGGAGCAAACATTCAAAACCAGACATGTCCAAAATCCTGAAAATATATATGTTAAATACTAGTATGAACTCAGACTCCATAAAAAAATTTTTGTATTATTGAAATGTGTATGTATATTCTCAGTTAGTGCTATAAAATATAATGTTTATTCGCTTTTTTTCTACGGCTAGATAAGGTGGACATGTCTAGTTTTGAAAGTGTGCTCCTCATATGTATGGTTGTACATAATATACAGATGAAGTAGTTGTGAAACTACTGACTAGAACAAATTCAATAAAAAGAAGCAGCTACTGTTCAGAATTAATACTGATGCATAACAAATTAACGTTTACTCTCATTGATTGTACTTTCAGAAAAATAGTGAGTACTGCATGTCATAATATATTACTGCATTTGTTTCTGCACTTGAAAATGTAAATTTGTTCGATTATTGATACTTCACTTACTACTAAAAATTAAAACTAATTTTAATTATTTCTGTTTCTCTGTATGTATTTTTTTTGTGTGTGTTTCCGTTAACAGCCTCTAGAGACAAAAAGCGGAGCTACTATAATCCTTGTAAATTTTGTCCCAAAAATCTATGCGATCCTTTTCCAAGTCATTTTTGAGGGCGACGGAAGTACTGATCTGCAGATAAGGGTAACTGTCCTGTGTGACAGGTTTCCATGTCACGTCACCCTTAATGCTGGGCACATCTGACTTCGCAAAGCTAATCCATAGTTCACCGAGCAGCCTCGCTAATTTCACAGAGTCAGAATTCTCCCCTTGCATTTTCTTGTTGTACGTCACAAACGGACGGTCCATGGCATGAGTGGCATCACCATATACGAACTGGTAGTTGTAGGTGTGGCTAGTCGAGTATTTCGCTTGGCAATGGACCGTCTGCATGACTCCTATGACGAATAAGAGGTCTGTCTGTAAAGCTATCCATTGCTCACTTGTCTCTTTAGAGATGGTCTTGTTACCAAAGTAGAAATCCTTTACCTTCTGAGCCACTTCTTTAGATTTCTGCGAGCCTCTGGCAAGACCTAGTTCGACAGGGACCACCTGCTCTAAATCTTTGTTGATACCCTGCCAGTAAGAGTCCTTTTCGATCATTTTATGACTAACAAACGATGCTCCTTCCCTCCGGCACACACCGGTGATATACGGCACTTTGTTGAACGAACCATGCTGCTCCAAGTAGGCTGGTTCATGAGGCAAGAATGGCTGTTCCCCATTCCGTGGAAACTCCAGAGATGGAACGAAAGGATATGAGATCAGTCTCACCTTTTCTTCTCCAGTCAACACCTTCGTAATCGCAGTAGCAAGCTGACCGGCCGTTGCAGCTCTTAAATTTTGAAGTAGCTCAGTGGAACTGTTGGCTTTCTTCCCCAGGATTGTGCCCAGACGGTAGGCACGTTCTTCCGTGTTCTTGAAGAAAGCCCAGGGGTTCAGAGCTGAACCGCTCTCTGAGATCGCTCTGTGGAACAGACCTGCAATGTACAACAATAAGACAGACATTAACTCTCAAG
>PNEQ01122967.1:11251-21268 GCA_003012365.1 Medauroidea extradentata | reverse complement strand
AGTGCCATCAATGTTAATATGATTGTTTCCCACTTGTATACACTTAAGTGAGTGCCATCAATGTTAATATGATTGTTTCCCACTTGTATACACTTAAGTGAGTGCCATCAATGTTAATATGATTGTTTCTCACTTGTATACACTTAAGTGAGTGCCATCAATGTTAATATGATTGTTTCCCACTTGTATACACTTAAGTGAGTGCCATCAATGTTAATATGATTGTTTCCCACTTGTACGCACTTAAGTGAGTGCCATCAATGTTAATATGATTGTTTCCCACTTGTACGCACTTAAGTGAGTGCCATCAATGTTAATCGTTTCAACAGCCATTTTTTAAAATCAGAAAACTCATAGGTTACATAGAGCAAGTCTTCACCTATTCCAAGCAATGTCTGCACCATATATGTAATTGAGATTATTGACATCAAAAGGAGAAATCTCCATTTATTACCGATATTGTGACAACCTCCAAAATTAAAGTTAAAGAATCTTACAAACTATTAATCATAATGTTTGGTTTCCTTGGATACTCACATACATATAATTTTTGTTGAGTATGTAAGACAAACTCATCCCGATAGTGTGGGTAGATATGCATAAGATACAAATGACTTCTGCTGTACATTTTAGCACAGTGAAGATAGCTCACTTTGATACCAATAGCCTCAATTATGAGTTACCCGTTGTGGCGTCGCCCAACGTAAATTTAGGTGTATCACACATGAGTCGTCAGATGCATATGTTCTCCTTAGTCGCTACTTGAAAAAATTAAAAAATAATTTGGTTTTTTCTGTCAAATGTCATCAATTTTCTAAAAGTGCATGGCAATACGTACTAAAAACCGGCAAACCTTTCGATTGCCGAGAAAATAAAGTTTAATATTTACGCGATTTAACTTACAAAGGAAACCATAATGGAGTTTCGCCAATAGTCACGTCATACGTCGAATCTGACGACACATTTTTTTTGGGCAGACGTTATCCAAACAAAGCAGAAAACAGAATGTCAATACAAGTAAAAACACGAGCGTAAATACACCTGATGACGTATATGTGCTACACCAGCTATAATATTTGCTGTAATGATTCAATCTCATATTGGCACAGTGTGAAAGATATTTTAAAAATTTACTAAAGATACTAACATTTTTGTACTAAACGGCTGTACTTAGTTAAAAAACGGTAAAAAAAAACACAATGCGAATTTATTGTAAACTCGTTATATCAACTCGTATATAAATTATAAAGTGGTTTAAAATACTTTTAACTCATTTAAATACATTTTTGTGTATTTACGTAATAATTAATTTGAAGCAGAAAGCATCTTATTAATCGACGGGTTTTTATATCTATCGATTAATAATATATCATACGTTTGATGTATTTTCGTGCACCCTTTGAGTGTTCGAATTTAGAAAAATTATTTTCGTAAGCGTGATCCTAATGAAAATTGCACTTTGTTATCTCAGATAATTCAGTGAATATAGACAAATAATTAAAATACACTTTTCGTCTTTTAACCTCCTTAGAGATCTTCATTAGGAGGTACCTCGCTTTATTGACGGGTTCGATAATCTGTCGAGGATTTTTTGAAAACAGTTTTTGCCCCTTTTCACTCAATTAGGAATTCGATTGAGAAAATCCGTTCGTAGTGCTTGCTTACGACATAAGTGGAACCCAAGGTCTGTAGAGGGGAGGTTGGCTCAAGATTAAGGGTCATATAGATGAGGAGACTGAGGGGCGAGGGGCGCGGACGTGACGTAGCTCACAGCTCTCTGAGTTAGTCCTGCCGCGCATCTGCTATAGCTTTGTTCCCGCCCGCACTGGTAGTGTAGGGTTTTGTAATTGTGCTAGCAGTTCAATTACTTATCTCCGATTTCCGAATTATGTGCATAAGAATTAATGGACTGTCAAATTCCAAAACATAACATTATTTTCCGTATGTTCATTTCAAAAGATCTCAAACCCTGCTTATAAAACCACATGTTTGCATTGCTTGCTAATGCATTCAATTCATCAGTAACATTTTTGCTGAACTAATACTATAAAATATAACTTTGTATAATTACACATAGTAACACGGTAGAACAATTTCCAAATAAAGTTAAGGAATTTTATTCCTGCAAGTGTAGTTAATGAAAAATATACTTAAACTACGTAAAAATAATGCACACATTACTACTAATTATGTATGGTAAAAGTTACAAGTTACAATTACTGTGTAGCAGAAACTGTACTCTGTTATTTTTTCTAATATTATATTTACAAATTCAGTGTAATTCATTATTGCAGCAGTTAAAATACGAACACCCACGTTATTATAAAAATGCATGCTATCTGCATGTGTATTTATGTATTCTAATGTAAATGTACACATACATGTTTTAATTTAATATTACAAAGCTTCCCATTTTTTACAAATGCCTCTGGTTCATTCACATCATTATTGCACGGTTATATTTACTTTGGTAACTAAATTTTCTTGCTGCCTTTATCACACAAATTAAATGGAATTCTTAATAATACTAAAGTTTTGTCCGATGCAGGCAAACTTATATTATTTCTATCCGAGGGTGTAGTTCTACTTAAAACTGACTGTCTTCGGATACAATTATGCTAATCTGCGAAGCATTAAACATATCTGATTTTAAAACTATTGGTATCGATAGTCCCTACATATTTATAAGTATACACATTTAACGCGAATTTCGAACTGTTATACACACTACCGCTTAATTGCATTCTAAGGTCGAATTTATTTATTTATTTTATATTCACATAGATCTTATTTATTGGATTGGTAATATAAATTACTATTGTAAAATTAATTAGGAATATGCACAGTTTAACGATATGAATGTTTACATAAAAAAATAGTTCAAATGAATACAGTTACTGTGTTTGGTACAAACATAACTATGCTATAAATTCACGTATTGTAATTTTATTTTGTTTCTAGTGATATTGATGTTAAAATTAAAAGTACTGGTAGCTTCAAACACAAATGCTGACATTGTTCTTACAGAAAATAATGGTAAAATTTTCCCCGAGTATTATATAAACTCTTTTTTAAATCAATCAATTTCCCAATGTGGTATGTAAAAATAAATTAGCAAGAGCGTTTATACAGAAAGTTGACTTGTAAAATACACACAATTGATAAGTTAAGTAGATGCTTCTTGAAATGTCATGTGTTTTTACGATTCAAATGTAAAATATGACTTTAAATCTTGACGTTGACTAAAAGAAAAAGTAAAAGTTTCAAATGTTTCGGCGAAGAACCATTCTCTGTTTTGGTTACTTGACAATATTAAAGTAAAATAATAATTTCGTTTACATTTTCATAAATTTCAAAGAAACAGTAGTAAATTTAAAATAAATATTTTTATTTAAATTTCAAAATTATATTTAATGTAGAATTTAGCCAGCAATTTTGAAAAAAAAAAAAACTTTGTGAATGAATACAACAGTCCTCCATTCAGTCCCCTTATCACTGCTTCTTGCCCACGGCTTTCTTTTTTTATAAACTATGTGCTTGGGAAAAGTAAATGAAAAAAAAAATTGCAGATAAGTAGTGCTTTTTTTAGACATTATATAATATTGACATGTGAAATTTAACACTGATGGCTGTTTGCCAGGTGTTAAGTTACGACTTACGATGGGGTGTATGTGTGTGTAATCCTGATTACTAGCAAACACGTTACAAAGTTACAGTAATGTGATGCTTCCGTTGTTTCCCCTTGTCTTAAAATTTTAAAGTTCTCATGTATGCCTTCTTTTCAGATTATAGTAAGTAAATGTACAGAATGAATCAGACAGGCCAATTCTCCGCTTTCTCCTTATTTTATTGACCTTATATGTGTATCTATATATAAACTATTTAGCCACCACAGTATAACTTCACAATGGTTTTAAATAATTTTTTTCCCATATTTTTTTCTTCAGAAAATTTAATCCCACTTAGCACCACTAACTAAATATGAAGCACATGAAAATTAAGGCTTTGCAATAATTTTATTACTTCTTGCAATTGCTGAAGTAAAGTTGATTGCCTCTTCTTATTTTAAAATCAACAGCAGCCACTAATATTGATTGTTAGAGGAGTAGTTCTCTTTTTACGGCTATGCTCTCATGTTTCTACGGTTTTTAGATAATTATTTTTTTAAGCTTAAACGAGGCAGGTATAAAAATTAGACTGGAAGTTTTGTTTAAAATTATTTTTGGCTAGAAAGCAAATTTTTTCAAAACAAGAAATTATAATCTTTTGGCTGAAAAGTCAACCGAATTTCGTTAGTTACGTATTTAGCTAAAACCATACTATTTACTGCCTTGGAAAAAAATTCACCCAACATGAAGAAGACGGTTTTAAACTAAACATATTTTTGATGTTTGCTCTCGTTTAGGCGCAAAAAATTAATACCGCTAACAAAAAGTAAAAGCAAGGAAGCATGGCCTTAATCGGGTATCCGTAGGCAGGATTATTCTGGCCGTAAGTATGTACATTCAGTTCAAACAAAACTATGTAAAAAGTTCAGTAATCACATGATGTATATTAAGCAGACTTCTGCGATGGTTGCTGAGAAAAGTTTCACTCTCTATGTATGTAAGTATATCTCATACGTTACGAAGAAGTAGTATGTTTACCACATTTCTATATTTTACGTAACCCTTACAATTTTTAATTGAAAGCACGGATAATACACAAAAGTTTTGTAATGTGGTGTTTACAGGGGTGAATTTACGTCGCATAGCAATGAATGGACAACGTCTGTTGCTAATAACTGCTCAAAACATAATACACTATACAATACTTTATTACTAATCCTTGTAGGAAGCTCATTTAGGTTAAAACTGAGAGAAACCTTTACAATGTAGGGTTATTACACTATTAAAGTCACACATTCAAATGCTTTTGTTAGCTACATATGATACAAGCGTTTTAAGTAGATAGTAATTGGACAATAATTGGATAGTGTTATGCATGAGTACAGTATGTGCCAATTGTAAGGTAACAGTAAATAATGCTAAAACTTTTACACATATGAATCAAGTCTTACAAATATAATGGTATTCATATAAAGTCAATATTTATGACAACAGGATGTTGTACTAAAATACGTTTTGCAGAACTGGTTCAAAGCTCAACAATATTTCATACATATGTAAACAAATGGCACAATGTCTAGTGATGCATAATACCGTCTAGCTGTCTTAATGCAGTGTGTAATGTTATCTTACATTAAGCTGTGAGTAGTTATCCGAGAAACACCGACAGTGCTCACACATTTTGTTTCTATTTACAGCAGTATTTTATTTGTTCACAGCATTTAAGATGGAAAAGCCACTGTAAGTTTTATTTATACTTCTATAGAATTACGCCAGATAAATTAAAACTGTGCGGGCGATAATTGACATCATAAACTTATATTCAGTTGTTAAAAGTTCCATGCTGTTATGTCTTATGGTTTAGTCGTACTGACGAGTTGGGTTTTCCCGTGTATTCGCTTCATGTGTCGCGCAGTCGGGCCAGAGCGAGGCGGCCTTTGAGCCAACCTCCCCTCTACTAACCTTGACTCATACCCACCCTCAAAATGTCACGTGTCAAGCGGTTTGCGTTATTCTTTCGTGTTAGTCAGTATTACATAATAGAAAATATTTTTTTTACTGTTATGTGCAATTGTGCAAAATTTATTAGGAAATGTTGGCGACGTAAGATTAAGGGAATGTTGTTTATTTATGAGTAAATTTGTGCTTTCCAGACTTCTTTATGTTTATGAGATGACTCAGTTATAATCTATGTGTGTTCATATGTATTTTACCTTCTTACGCCAGTTACCAAAACATACCTTTTTATGTGTCAGCCATGACGACTTACTTTTTCGAGTATATTATGCGAACGTAAAGTAAAAATTAATAACATTTGTTTATTTTATATTGTATCACTCCGACTGCTCTATATTATATCAGCTCGTTTCTTTTACAAAATAGTCATGCATTAATACCGTTTTGTTGTGAGAATTGCCTATATTTTTGTACCATGTTTACCTCAAGTTTATTAACAACTCTTACGTATGTTGTGTTACATTTTAGGACAATAATCTTAAAAATGGCTTGACTTTATAGTCTGTTTCTTTTATAATTAGGAAAATATACTCTCGCCCAGTATTGTTAGGCATTGTGAACGTCTAATGTTAAGAAGAAGGAGCTATGTAAGGAGAAAACGAACACAATTTTATTACCCTGCAAATTACAATTTTCAGTAGTAAGAAAGTAATTTAAGGTACGTTTTCAGCCTACATTTTAAAACTAAGTATGCTTGTTTAGAAGTGGCGAAAGCGTTTCAGAATTGTTTGTTACCTCGACGAGTATTTAATGTCGATACGTTTGTGTCGTAAGAACTAAGGAACAAGTGATTTCAAACTCATTTAATTCTTATTTTAGGATTGGCACTGCTGGAAGTCACGAATATTTTAATAATAATACGTGCAATGCTTACTACAGTGATCTCACTGTGAGCGAGAAGGCAACTGTGCGTCGTGCAACTAAGGTAATATTGCAACCAGCATAGTTTGATGGCAAAGTTGTTAGTTGAGCGAGTTAACCAGTTTTTGTCTTAAAACCAGATCACTTTTTTATTTTTATTTAATCTTAATTTTTATTTTTTATTTTATTTATTTATTTTTTTTTTTTTTAGTTTAGCGATCTTCGCAGCTTATTTTGACAAAATAACCGCGTTAATTTTATTTTGTGCAAATATTAAAGACGCGCAGGTAACTTTGTTTTAATTAAGAAACGTACGTCCAAAAGTCACATATATTTTACTAAGAAGTTGCTGTAAAATTGATTTAAGAACCTTTTCTTTATATGTCGTTAATTCGAGTATATGTTATTGCTTAATGTATAAGAGTTTTTAATATTTTGTAATTAATTATGTTTATCAAATTTTGTTTTCTCTTGTAATTCCGTTTTCCACAAACGGGTGGAAGCATTACTTTTGGTGGGCAAACACACATAATTTACAGTATTTTCCCAGATAAAAGCATTCCTGAAAGCGTATCAGCATTTGTAACATTTCATGCTCTAAATGTTAGTTTACTACACTTTTTACATTCTCAGAAAATATATCACTTCTTTATAATCTAACAGTTGTTAGAAGATAATAAATAACACAATATTTCTCATCTTCCAACAAATGGCATATAATACAGAAGTACTGTATTATGTAACAGTGTAAAAGGGAGTTTATATTTAGAGTATGAAATGTCAAAAATATATAAATAAATTCAGAATAACTTGCAGCGGAAAGAAATTGATATTACATATGATAGTGCACCACAGGTGTTATCAGTCGATCAGCACTCTTACCCTGCGTGTGTCCGAGGAACCAGTTCTGGATAACATCTACTTTTAGACAGAAACGAGTTCTTGAAAATGACATACCTCAGAAGCATGTTTAATTCTATTCCTTTTAGGATGTATGTCAGTTTAATTTCCCAAGGTTCTGATATTCACAAACAAATTGTCACCAAAAATACACAATCGGTATATATATTTTTGGTAATCGGTAAGCACATCACAAATTTTGTTGATATTTACAATTGGTAATAATTAACACATATTTGTACATTTATCATAAAATAGTTATGGTATCGCCCACAAATACTCCTACGCTATTATCTTCAACAACGTGTTATGTCAGAAACGAACAAAGGAATTGAGCGACTCCAACAATGTTCCGCTGACAAATACAAAATGAAGGTGAGCTTCAGTGTGAGAGCTGGAATGTACGTGTTCTGGCCTGCTCCAGAGAAATACTTGTGGAATGTTGACGACGCACTACATGGTTGGCAGTCATGTCGCCGTCTAACGAGGCACTGTAGGCTCGGCACTGGAGAGATAGAGAGAGAGGACATTCCTTTGGGCGTGACCTCAAGCATCGACGTCTCCAGCGCGGGCGGCGTACCTTGTCGGCAATCACCGTCATTATCCGTCTTAAGATGGAAACGTGATCCCCGCGATTGAAGTCGTGTCGTCGACCACTCCCGCCGATAACCAGCTCCCCCTCACTTGAGGGAGGGTCGCCGTCAACTCCACCCCTCCCCACCCACAGCAGAGTGTTCGGCGGCGTCCTCTTGATCTCCGTCGATTGACGGAATTGGCCAGGGGCGACCCTAGTCCGGGACACGTCACCCCGGGATTTAATTGCGCGCCCTTAGTAGTGACGCACGTCTGCTACGTCCTTCGATTGTCTCCGTCAAACTAGTGACCTTCCCCTCTACTTCCTGGGGTAACTCTTCTGATGTATCTCCAGAATTCCGTGGCTCTAGACCAGTTATATAGTCTGTTACACGAGAGAGTGAGCTGCTCTGGCAGTTGTCATCGTCTGCATTGTCGAGTGAAAGATAGACTATGTATATTTTGGAAAATTGTTCAACGTGAGTGTGTGATGGATGCATAGGAATATCATTCAATTAAAGTTGCCCGTGTGTAAATACGTAAACAATTCTTTATAGCCTATCGTCTCACAACCGAAAATGGGGTGTTTTGCAGTTCTCTTTGTGTGTGGATTTCTTGTTACATAATCTTAGTAATTATATAGGAGTGAACAACCTTAACAACTCAGCAACGTTTCGAGAACTTTGAATGTCTGCCTCACTGTCACATTGTAACATTGCCACAATGCGCTCTCGTGTGACTTGTATGTGCAGAGTAAGATCAGGTATCGAGTTAACTAGTGCCAATGAAGTTGCAGAGAAACATTCCCTGTACGATACAGCAGCACATTCCCTACATGTTGCAAGAACATTGTCCAAACGTTGTCACCTCTGGGAGAACTTATGAGAAGCACATTCCTACAATCTCAGCATCATCATCATCATTCAAAAACTACTAGATTCGTACGTTTCATGTCCAGACACATTTTTGTAGGTTAGAGATATTTCGAATATCATCACTAGAGATCTGGATATTGTGAATTTGTTTGAGAAGAGGTTAGGTTTCAAACTCCTGCACACGTTACATACTTTCGTAATTGGATGGCTGTTAGTGAAAATCTTCAGTGAAGACTGTGAACTAATATCAGACATGCATGAAAACACCCACTGACTCCTGTCCTATGTTTTCTGACGTACAAGTAGCTACTCACTGGAGCAGCAGCCAGTGTACAAGTAGCTGAAGGCAGGGTTAACATAGGACTGTGGAATCCAGCCAGAAGGTCGTTGAACCTGTGATATTTCCGGGTCTGTAATCATCACTTAACATCAAAGCAATCATAAAACACGAATGCAAAAAGTAACATATTAAGTACTAACATTGGGCTTTTCAATGCGCAAAAAGAGATTTACAAAATAATTTAATTACCGAAAACAAAAACACAACCATCCGTAACATAATACAGTAAAACAAAAATTAATTAAGTAAGGTTACATGCAACTACATACATTTTATCTATATGCATAATAAACTTATTAGGATTCCACAATTTTTATTGACGTATGTTGGCGAATACAAAATAATTACTTTTTAAGAAGTGTTACACGTTTTGGCCAGAAATGAAACTAACCGAGCTGGTAAATGTCAGAACTGTAACGTTGTCTGCACGTGCAGACAAGGTGTTACGAGCACCCACCTCACATTGCCTGTGTAGCATTCCTTGCATGTACGTGCCATGTAGGCCTACTGTGAGGTCACTCCTGTAGCTTTGTTGGTGTGAAATCGCTAATACTTGCACACAAAGCACTGCGATGACCTACCTGCAAACATTGTCTCTGTGACATTCCCGGCAAGTGCAGGCAATGTTCTGAGAGGTCCCTCCTGCTATGTTGCCTGTGTAACAATCGTAGCTCGTGCCGACATTGTTCTGCAAGGTTCCGTATGCAACATTGCCTCTGTGACATTCCCGGCAAGTGCAGGCGATGTTCTGAGAAGGCCCTCCTGCAATGTTGCCTGTGTAACAATCGTAGCTCGTGCCGACATTGTTCTGCAAGGTTCCGTATGCAACATTGCCTCTGTGACA
>PNEQ01122967.1:0-11151 GCA_003012365.1 Medauroidea extradentata | reverse complement strand
GCGATGTTCTGAGAAGGCCCTCCTGCAATGTTGCCTGTGTGACAATCGTAGCTCGTGCCGACATTGTTCTGCAAGGTTCCGTATGCAACATTGCCTCTGTGACATTCCCGGCAAGTGCAGGCGATGTTCTGAGAGGTCCCTCCTGCAATGTTGCCTGTGTGACAATCGTAGCTCGTGCCGACATTGTTCTGCAAGGTTCCGTATGCAACATTGCCTCTGTGACAATCGTAGGTTGTGCAACCCAGGTCCCACTTACAACATTGCCTGAGCGACATTCCTAGCAAGTGCAAGCGACGCGTTGCGAGGTACCACTGTGAATGTTGCCGGTGTTTCATTTCTGGCACGTGTAAGCAATTATGTTAACAGCCGAATAACCAACATTGCAACGTAGTTAGCAACATCCGGCACCCTCTACGCTCTCCAGGAATGCCATTTATCTTAAATATGACAAAATAGAGTTATAGATGACCACTTAACGTAGCATAGAGACGATCTGTCAGCGAGATCACATGCTAGTTCAGTGACTTGCACTCGGAGCTCATAGTGAGGCGAGAAGAGCGCACTCTGTTGTCCTTAGTGCTCTGCGCTTCTAGAGTTGAGTGAGCAAAGTAAGTCTACCTGGACGGTCACCTTAACAGCTAGGTACTTAGCACTGGTGAAGAGTAAGATGTCGTGAGAATAAACAACGGAAAGGAACAGTAAGGAAAACAAAAGTAATACGAAACAAAAAAAATCGCCAGCCAACTGCAATGTCCGCCACATTTCCCACTTGCAAAAAACCGTATTCGACCCTGTCGGGGAACGAACCTAGACATCCGTGATGAAAGGGGAGAAGTCCGACCGTTGCCACGTTAGCATTTAATATACTTTAATCCAACGTGTTGTTAAAAAGTTTCTTTTTAATTCACGGGAATCTAGACGAAAATACGCAGTTATGTATTTATTTAACTGATATGTGTTATAGGCGGTTCGGAATAAAGTGAGCATTCAAAAAAGCCTGTTAAATTTCTCTTTGCAGCCAATTCGTATCTCTCCGCGCGTAACGTCTTACCGACGGGAAATGTCTTACCTCTCTGGACACGTCACCTAATGCTTGCGGGTTTAAGATAAATGGTGCAGTCGATATGAACCTATATAGTTTGACAAAAAACGTTTATTTATTATATAAAACATTTCTATGTCAAATTTAGTTCATTTTATTTCAGTACAGTTGTATTTAAGTCGGAAAATACACGGAACTACTTACTGCAATACGCTGCCAACCTTACAAGCATTAAGGTAACTATTGTTAACATTGTATTATATGTAGTAATGGCTAGTGATTTTTTCCCAAGGTTAAATCTTTAGTGCTCACCTTATTCCGAACGACCTACATATTCCGTATTTCTCGTTATCACCATACGATTTAATAACTTTTCTCAAGTGTCGTAACTAGGGCTAAATTGAAATATGTACATAAAATGTGAACTCAACAATTGTATTTATCAACACAGTAGAATAGCTTCAGGTGAAACTATATAGAGGAGAGAGTATTGTAGGAATGTAGAGAAGTTAGGATACTGGCATAGGACTGACCCAGCACTGAAGCTACGACCGCTCGTCGCCCAGGGAGAGGAGCGCTGTCCTGGTCGCCGCTCGCTCGCCGACTATGTCCACATTTCTAACCCCCTCCCCCCACCTATGTATGTCATTTTACCACTCTATAATGATTGGTAGAGCCAGCGATTTTGGTGAAAAGAATTCTGCTACAACTTGTTTCAATGCCGTACGTGCACACCTGCAACTCTGGTTCGTGGTTATTGGCAGAATATAACAAGGCAGAGGCGTGGCTCATTTGACTGCACCAACCAGAACAATGTTACCACCACACCACACGTCCGTGATTTGCGAGTAGAACACCGAGACGCCGGAAGTTAAAAACTTCCAATCACTGGCCATGAAGCAGAGAAACAGATGTTCACGTAAGGCATTGAAACAAATTGTTGCAGAATTCTTTTCACCAAAAATCACAGGCTCTAATGATTAGTCAAAAAAGTACCACACTTGTAACAACATGTTGTCAAAGCGAGTCTTCTTCGAATATCATATGTATTATATTCTTTGACATCACATGAGTACACGTGCAAACTTAAAAATTCTATAAATTCTCGGGAAAAATTTTTAGAAAAGAATCGGTAACTATATGAAAGTGGCTACCGCAATTTTTTACGGAAGTCTGTCTGTATTTTCAGTTTACGGAAAAATTCCCAAAAAGTCACGGAAATATTATTCTACAGTATTAAAAACATATTTATTGAGCTTCTTTAAAAACTGTTGGTATTAAAGTACATTAAGGCTCCTACCGTTAATGTGCATGCACACTGATGCGAAGAAAAGAGGGGATGGAAGCGAAACGCTGCTTCCTGCTAGTCTACATTCTGTCGCGATGAGAAGAGATGCGGAGCGACGAGCAATACAGCCAAGGACTAGTGTCGCGCAGGGGCAAATATAAGCGAAGATATAAGAGGAGATGTGCGTGCAAATAGTCAGGAAGGCAAGCGAGTGCACGCCGCATAGCTTCTCTTCGTTGCAGTGGGCGGTCTGGACGGAAGGTTTCCAGGAAGCCACATTGTTTCTCCTGCAGCCCGCCCACTGCGATGAAGAGAAGCGATGTGGCGCGCACTCCTCAGTTACTAGTTTCACTTCCAAGCTATTCGTGTGGCACATTATATCGTTTATCCTGCAGTGGGCGGCCACACATGTCACTACATACAACTTTTCCGAGACAAAAAAAATTGACTTATCTTCGTTTCGCGCCAGTAGGCACGCACCCACAAAGTTATGTATCCATTGAGAGTAAAATATTTTTCTCATAAAGGTATTCATGGAGTTCTGTAACAATAACATGTCAGAACAAGGCCTGTCTCTTATCACTGAATGAAAATATCTCGTTGACCATTTAGTGAATATAGTATAGTTGTTAGTGTGCTTTCCTAAGGTCGTAAGTTCGAATCCCTGTCAATTCAGGGATTATGAGAAATTTTTCATGTGGCACTTCAATAACACGAGAAATGACAGAAAATAAGAAACTTTCTAATTAAAAAAAAAAAAAAGAATGCCAGTAATTTAAGAATTTTAATTTGTTGAGGAAAACGGATTGTCAATATTAGTTTTAAGATTTTATTGTAAAGGAAAACTGAGTGTCAATGATTTTAGGAAGATTTCTAGGTAATTGTCGCCAGTACTTTTCTGTAATTTCACGAAATTTTTTTCTAGCTGTTTAAGTACTGCATTCAAAATTACACCTGGTTGGCATCTTACGTTACCTTGATTCCTATCGATTCCTTTCATCTGCCAGACGTCATGTTTCGTTCAGGCAACTCGGGAAATATTTACATTGTGAATATGAGCTACTTGCCTACGCCAGATCCAGGGTTGATGTTGTCTGGGTTAAACTGGGGCCGCCGGTCTGTTGTCACTTGTACTGAGCCAACACGTTTTTATCACTTCCATAATGATTTTGCATTTCTTTGTCGAGAGACGATGGGGAAGTCCACATTAACGCCATCCTCCGGCCATGACCACCTTAGTAAGTACAGTCACTGTGGATCGTCGTAGACTATCCCAGGTCGTGCAGACTGACTAGGTGAGAAGAGTTGGTGTATATAATATCTAAATTACTGGTGCAAGCCAGGGACGACCGAACATATACATCGTGCCAAGTGTTAAGTAAACATTATGCTGTATATGTGGAACTAATTTTTCGACAATATGTGCTGCTTTGTTCAAGAACATTTCAACTCCTGGCGGATGAGTACTTGACTCGTATAACTTTATCAAGATGGCGTGTTTTAAAACATTTATGCATTGTAGCTCGGAAAGTTTTCCCTGCTCGCCTGGCAATTCTCTGAGAAACGTCTCATCCCAAATATTTTGGTCCTATGGGCTCGATATTCACTCCGTGTTTATGTATTACAAGTATACAAAAAGTGTTTCGTGTGTCGGTGTGGCAAGATAAGAAAACATGCTAATGTATTGTTACGGACCTTGTTCAGTAGAGCTTTTGTCTACAGCTGTAGTAATGGTAGCCTATTCTCTGGTAAAGTACCATAACTGTTGAGCCGTTTTGGACAATGCAGCTAAGAGAAGTTTTATGTCTGAAGCTTTGGCTCGGTCTGCCATGTTATCTGTGCAATAGCCAAGTACCTATATTGCCCCAGTGTCCCATTACGGTTCGTGGGATAGTAACTACTAAACTGACAGCCTCAGCACATCTCAAGCCAGATATTGTCAAAGACTTTGTAGCCATTTCTAAGATAATTAGTCTTCTACCACCTGCACAAATTGATACTGACATCAGACAAAAGCTAGAATTTCTTCCGCTAGTTGATCCCTTATTTGATACTCCGAGGGGTGTTGAAATGATCTTGGGTGCGGAAATATTTTCATAAGTGCACACTCGAGGAAAGTTAAATTTAGGAGAAGGATTATCAGTCACTCTGGAGACTACCTTCGGTTGGTGTTCATGGGTAAATGTCCCGATGCCAGCTTTCAAGCTAATGAACTCTCTTAACAAGTTTGTGGCCTTGTTAGGCACTCACAGCAGGGACACCATAAAGAGATTTTGGGAGATTGAAAAACAACCGTCTGTCAAACATTGGTCCCCAGGTGATATTGTTTGTGAGACTCATTATAATGATGCTCACTATCGCCTTCTATCAGGTCGATATGGGGTTCGTCTCCCATCCCGCAGTGATAAAATATTAGGGCAGTCGCACATGAATGCTAGCAGGCGATTTATGGCCATAGAAGGTAAGTTACTCGCTCAGCCTGATCTTTGTAAACGTTACGCCGAGTTTATGTCTGATTAGGAAATTTTGCGTCACGTGGAGGCATGAGCTTTTGTAGCAGCTGAAACCAAGCCTAACTACTTTATACCTCACCAGTGTCTAGAGACCTTCTAGTTCAACTACAAAACTTAGCGTTGTTTTTTATGCCAGTGCGACGAGTTCGAATGGAAACTCACTAAACCACAGTCTTTATTCTAGTCCTAAGCTACAAACCAACATTATTGATATCATTTGCAAGTTTCGAACACACCCTTTTGTGTTCTGTTGTAATATTAAACAAAGGTATAGAGAAATCGTAGTTCATCCTAACGACAGAAGTCACCAACTCATTTTGTGGTGCTCAGATCCTTCCACTGAACTAATGGTAAATCATATGGTGTCACATGCTCGCCTTTCCTGTCCATACGAACCCTACAACTCAGTACTTATGAAGGTTATGTCTTTCCTCGAACCGCCGAAGTCCTACGAAATCAAACATTTGTAGACGACATCATCTCTGGTGCTGCATAGCTGGATGAAGCTGTGTAACTATGTGATGGACATGTCCAGTTACTAGCGAAAGATTGTTCTGAGCTATGCAAGTGGGTTGCAAATCATCCCAAGCTTCTGGAAGGCCTACCAGCTGCTGACTGTGAGGGCCTTAACTTCACTCAGGAGTCGCAACTTTCCCATAGCATCTTAGGAATACAGTGGAATGTTGAGAAATACACCTTATCTTATCATGTGGGCAAACAGGCACGATCCTACACCAAAAGGTCAGTCTTATCCTGTGTTGCTATGATGGTTGGCCCCTGTGGTAATGTAGGTAAAGGTTTTTTTTTACAGTTAATGTGATTATCAAGACTTTGTTGTAATGATACATTGCCTCACGCCCTCCAACGTTACCTGCGCGGCACATCGTCAGATTGTAACGCTACCACGATGTGCTGTTATGTGACAGGCAGGGCAGGGTCTACCACAAGGGCGCACTTTTATCCAGGATAACTTTCTATAAACTATTTTTAAAAGTACCAACATGGCGACGAATAAAAGTGTTTCATTGACTTTTCTTTTGACATTGTTGACTTATGCTGTCTCTCTTAGTTTTATCTGTTCTATGGCCAATCCAACCAATTTTTTTTTCAAATAACTATGCTACAATTAAGCTGAATTATTGTGTTATTACTATTATTATACGTAGCGAGAGGACAGAGCAGAGTACCTTAAAATAATGTGGTGCTGAAAACGTGAAAAGGACGCCAGTTGTTAAGGAAATATGGAAAACAGATTGGTACAGTCAAATGAGACACGTGTCTTAACAAAGACACGTTGCCGATGTGCACGTGAGACACTGAAACAAAAGGGGCAAAAGTCTTTTTGCGACAAAATCGTGGCCCTAGTCATTGCGTTTTATCACTCTGCCTCCTATATATGAGTATGACACCGCATGGCTCTTTATTGCTGGACGTGGCAACACCGCACCACCGCACTTACCTGCCGACAAGTTTCCCCCGGTTAATTACTTCGCGTGACATGTTGTCTCTCTCTGTCACTGCTGTTGGCGTGGCCAAGTAGTTCCTAGGTCGACCCGACTATCTATATACATAAAAGGAAGTGCCCCACTCACTGACTGACTCATTCATTCATTCACCATCAACGCCCAGCCCAAACCACTGGACCTAGAAACGTGAAATTTTAAGAGAAGTTTCCCCTTGTGGCGTAGGCGCACACTAAGAAAGGAAATTTTGAAATTCGGCTATTAAGGTGGTGAAACGGGGTGAAATGTATTTTTTGCAAATCTTTGATATTTCTCGAACCCGACGGGCTATCGTCGTCTTATTCACTTCGTTAGGTCGCAAATACAAATGTATAAAAACAAATTTCAGGATTTCTCGAAATTTTTATATTAAGGAGGTGAAAAGCCGTTTAATTCGTTTACAGTAAATCTTCTCTTCCTCTTAAACCACCTGAGATATCGAAGTGATTTTTTCTTTAAAATGAAGCTTACGCAAATACCTAAAAACTAATTTCAGGATTTTTCAAAATTCGTTTTTGAAAGCCGGTAAAAAAATAAAACAGTTTTTTGATTAATCAGTTGTATCACCTAAACCGTTAGAGACATCGAGGTGGCTTTTGTCTTATAATGAAACATAAGTAAATACCTAAAAAGTAATTTAACGATTTTTGGAAATTCGTCCATGAAAGCCTATAAAAAATAAAACGTGTTTAAGAATAATCTTTCGTAACACCTGAAATAGTTCAAAATTTGTTTCCTTTTTATTTCTTGCTTATAGTTAAACCTCTTTGGACTATAGCCTGTACACGCGAAATAACTCTCGTGGCCTGTCTTGAATAATTTGTAGTTAAGTCTGTGAAGTTGCGGGTTTTTTTTTGCCAACCCACCATAAATAAAACCTCTTTGGACTGTAGCCCGTACGTACGAAAGTATTATTACGGCCTGCCCTTAAGTATTCACTCGGGTATTGTACAAACTTTGTGGTGTGGGAGGGGTGGGGTTACGGGTTCGTATCCTGTGCAAGTCTTTGCGATAGGACATGACATCATACGAGCATATTGCGTGCGCTCTTTTCACTGAGCTAAGACAATTTATAGTTCACTGTTATTGAGTACGCTAGCTATTAAATGCCTTCATCGCATATTTTATCCAGAGTTACTGTTTGTACTACATAATTTCACCCGGGCAAAGCCGCGGCCGGGTAGCTATTTTGTAGAGAAATAAAGATAAAATGAAAAACAAAGATGTTCTGCAATTAAAGTACCCTCAGCGTAGTGGACTGGATAAAGCTGTTTGTATTTGTTATAAAATATACAGAGAATATAGTAACACCATCAATTATTACGTTATTAAAATTTAGTTACTCTTTTCTATAGTACACGCGGGCGAATCCGCAAAGGGACAGCTAGTAGTTTTATATACCGCACTTGTGAGTACAACTTCCTCTTATGAAACTATTTTATCACGCATAGTTTTCTCATAATGGTGCGTCAAAATGAAATTTTGTATGTTACGCCGTCACACCAACAGTAAACACCAATTGACTTACTCAAATAAAATAATTTACAGTAAAATTACATGTCGTGGGTTACCTAACGTAATATTTATAAACCCACAATGTAATATTTTGAATTGTAAAAAATCGCGAGGGTACAGGGAAAAAATCGTAAATTTAGTAATTAAAAAAAAAGTTGTTCACTAGCAGTTATTCTAATGTTCGGTTACTTAGCCAATGCTAGTTATTTCACTGTGAATAATTTCGTAATACTAATTTAACTGTTCCGCACTATTTGAATGACAGAGTAATATGCAAAGTATGACTTTGACGCACCGTTACGAGAAAATAAGCGAGTTAAATTTTATTCGTAAGAGGAAGCTGTCCTCACATATGGCGCCTGCAAAACTAATATTACTTCGTATGAATAAAGGATTTGATACTAAACGCACTTGAACACTCTTAATACCACTTCTTACTGCGTATGTTCTGAGTGTGTAAACCACCATAGTCTCTATTGGTTTGGAAGTAGCTTGATGAAGGCCCCCACACACAGAGATACCGCACACGAGCAAGAAAGCAGTAGTAATGACGTTATGGCCGTGTAGGTAGCAGGTTGAATAAGTTGCGGTTCGCTAAACCGAAGAATGGTGGCTGGCGACCAGCCCCTGGGACACGCCCATTACTTATAACGACAATAATGAGGTAGGTTGTCAGAGGAAGGTCGGCACGATGCCTTGACCACCCATCATGAGCCTCTCTTCATTCAGCAGAGAGTGCCAATTGGCGACCACACACTTCCTTCGAGCAGTTGGTAATCAGCAGTTTCCCCTCACTGCCGTGGGTCGCAGCCAATGACAGGGCGCGGGGCTGTAATCATGGCTATCCGCAAGAATGTTTTAATACAATTATTGCTGCACCTCAACATTAAGACCACAAACAACATAAATAAACCCAGAGCTGTTAATACAATTTGCCTTAATGTAAGTGTCGGCTACCTGATGAATCTGAGCCCCAACACATTCCTGACAGCTCAGACTCTCTGCGGTCACTGAAGGAAAACAAGTTGAGGCCAAATTCCTTTACGTTAAAGTGTAACAAAGAATACATAGGGAAAACTGACTATACATCGAGATAAACCACTTTACCGGCTACACAATATTGGGAAGGATCTGTACACTGAGGTCACAAGCATAGAGCAGGCATGAATAAGTGAACAACGTATCATAAGGTAACAATTAACATTTTTAACATATTTCTGTTACGGAAGTTCGAAGCTTTGGTATTACAAAGTCGGGTAGGTTTACTCTATAGGCCTATGTGAGTAAAATTTATAGCACAGCATTCGAACACTACACAATTATTGAGTAGTAAATTTATGCAAACCTAAACAACGCTGTTACAATACCTTACACTCCTTACCAATAAAAATAACAAAAATTAGACTTATTTAAGCAATTTTTAAATTGTTACCGTACATATCGCAAAAAAAATTAAAATTTCGGGACAGTTGTAATTCGACCCTTACACTTTAAACCAGTGACTCAGTAATTTAAATACTACATAGTAAATGAGTTTATAGAATAATAGTACTTCTCAAATATGTTCACGTTGAACTTTTGTTATATATATATATATATATATATATATATATATATATATATATATATATATATGTGTGTGTGTGTGTGTGTGTGTGTGTGTGTGTGTGTGTGTTGTGTGTGTCTGTGAAGTCGTGCTAAGTTGCGGAAGTGTGCCGTAGTTTGCTGCCAACCTAGACAAACAAGCAGTCTAGCACTGAAAGACATTTCTAGCAAATATTTGTTTAACAATGGCGAAATAGATTTTTATTTGAGCAAACAAAATGTGTATCTTTCAAAAGAAAATTCCGAAAGCAACACTCCTAACTTTGTTTGCTTCTCAAAATATATAGTTTATTTGGCGAAGTCAATACGCCTGACAGTAAAATATTTTAATGAGGAAAACGTGTTAATTTGTATGCAAGTAACAACATGTGTACTTTGCTGGGCCAATGTAACCTTAACGCTTTACGCACCGTAGAGTCTTATCAGACCTCGTGAGTTATTTTGCCAGTTCTGTGACTTTTAGAACTACAGCTATATTTGTAAGTGTAATTAATGAAACTTCATTCAGTTACAAACAATCCCGATAAGAAAAATAAACATGTAAAATTTGAAAGTATATGTATTCATAAATCTCACACATCGTAGGAGCCACGTATGTATTCGGATGTCGATCATTTACGTTCAATCTTCGTCGTGGATGCAAATTAGCGATCCTTAACGCGAGAAATCGTGGGTTATATTCTCGCTGCTAAAACTTGTTTTGCTTTTAAAAATTCTGCACATACATATTGTATGCATAACCAAATAAATAAAACAAAACTGTAGCAACAACTAATAACAACAAACACTAAAGAGAAATATGACAAATAATAGGCTGAACTTACGTATGGGTTTGTTGTAAACATATTTTACCGGAAAAAGGAGACAAAGTGACATAGTATCGAAGTAATGTGTTGTGTGTTAACACGATGGGCTACTGAAGAGAAAGTAAAGTAAAGGGTTTTACGTAATATTTTGGAAGTTATGGAATGATCTGGCATTAATAAGAAATCTGGAGACTGTTTGATTAAACGAACGTTACATTTATGCACAAGTACAATTAACTACGTTACCAGGGAATGATCCCCAATAATTACAGGCTGTGATGCTTGGATACTTATTTTATTAAAGGTCGCGGAATATAAATTGACGCTAAATTCTTTAGCGAAAAGTTGCCGGTATGCTATGCACAAATTAAAAATAAAAATGAACAATCTAATGTAACAGTTCTGCCAACATTCTGAGCAAAACTTTTTACGTAGTGATGTATTTCAGGGGTACAACACGACGCCGAATTTTCATACAGCTGATTGTGGCGCAATAGTTGAGTGAAGAGATTATGATCAGTAACCAACACTGGTCTCTAGCGTTGGTGAGGAGTGACATGATGTGTCTCCAGCGATGGTGAGGAGTGACACGATGTGTCTCTAGTGCTGGTGAGGGGTGACACGATGTGTCTCTAGCGCTGGTGAGGAGTGACACGATGTGTCTCCAGCGATGGTGAGGAGTGACACGATGTGTCTCTAGTGCTGGTGAGGGGTGACACGATGTGTCTCTAGCGCTGGTGAGGAGTGACATGATGTGTCTCCAGCGATGGTGAGGAGTGACACGATGTGTCTCTAGCGATGGTGAGGAGTGACACGATGTGTCTCTAGTGCTGGTGAGGAGTGACACGATGTGTCTCTAGTGCTGGTGAGGGGTGACACG
>PNEQ01122966.1:0-21167 GCA_003012365.1 Medauroidea extradentata | reverse complement strand
GCAGTTGAAAATTAAAAAAAAGTCAGTTTCAAGGTCAGCTTTTATATCTATACATGAAGACATATCAACATCATTCTGTTTATTTTTACTAGCATTATTAATAGCCCTCAGTCTCCTCTTTGCAATGAGATAACACATGACTTTGTATCTTTTATGGATATCAAGATATTAAACAATACAAAAACCCTTGAAAATGTAATTTTTGGTACACGGTACCGGCCATTTTGTTTTGTAAAATCAAAATGAGGGCAGATAAAAATCAATAACTTTGGGTTTGAACTGTTGAAATATGTACATTATGTGTGACAAAATTTCAAATTTTTTCAAAATGGGTCAGCAACCACCCTTAGGTGATTTTCCATGGAATGACCCCACAACCCCCCACTTAACACGCAATGGCTTTTTCCGAGGCACAAACCATTTGTGTTAAGTACACTCTTTGTATAACAGCTCATCACAATTATGGTTCCATATGCATTCCAATGTTTTACATAAGCTACGTGACAATGTTTCATTATTACAATGATTACTTAAGTTATATAAACTACACTACATCAATGAGTACACATGGGCTACATACAAACTCAAGCAAATCACTCTTACCAGTATGCTCTACAATATTACAAAGTTGCTGTTTTCATAACCTCTAAAACACCACCACATTAGAAATTTATCCAAATACAGCATATTTTTAACATAAATATTTTCTTTTACTTCACTACTGAACATGAAATATTTATTTAGCACCTTAGTATATAATGTAAACAATAAAAAAATTCAATTGAAATATACTTTTAAATTTATGCATCGACTTATGGCAGCACACTGTTGTTACACCCTGTTACCAGGGTTAGCAAGAGATATATTAGACGGTCATGGTTTAGGACGCCACTCCATTGATTACGGGCATGGAGACCCGGCTAGTCTCTTTCTCAGGGTGTGACGTCACCCGCATGGCTCTAACCCTGAAGTCACTCGCAAAAATCTAAACAGCTTTATTACTTTGTCAATACACTCTTATGCGGGCTCTCAAAGGCATCCCACACGCCTACCGACCGAAGTTCAAGCAACCGACGATGTTCTACCTCTCTCCTCGATGCTACCACCTCAGTCCATCCCCCTCAGTCCCGTGATTCCCCGTTTCATCACAGTGTGGTGATTCCCTGGTTCTCTCCTCACAGTGCGGTGATTCCTTGTTCTCTCGCCCCAAGCTTGCCACTTCTGCTGTACTTGACGACTCGTTGCAATTATAATTCAACAGTAAAATAATGGAGATTAAATACTAAACAATGATAATGAATCCCTTATACCCTAAGCACAACCTTTTTTCTTTAAACTGTAACGTTGGTGTTACAAGTAGCAACGTATCGTATAACGTAACACATGTAAACAAAACACACACTTAACGTAAAAGCAATAAAGCTTCAGTGGAAAATAACGCGGGCAACTTGAGGCACAGGTTGAGATTAAATTAATTACTTGACACTTTTAAAACAACTTGTCGCAGTTTCGGCGGTGGTCTTGGGCGGTGAAGGTCATGTTGGCGAGCCAAAACCTCTTGGTGCAGGATGTCTGTCGGCGAGGGTGCGATGGCTAGGTGGCGGCGTGCTCCACTCCCAGGATGCACTCCCGAAGGGTCGACCGCTGTCTTCCTCATCGGACTCTCCCCACCTCGTAAAGGCTATTACAGCGAGGGAAACTAGCGCTGCACTGGAAGTTGCTCTTCCACAGTAGGTGTAGCCGAAGGGTTAGGAGTTGCGTCGGATGGGGGTCCACAAGGCGAGGATGGGGTTGAGATGGAAATGGGTGTGGAGGAGGGGATACTAAGAAAGGCTGATTCACCAAGAGACTGTAATGCCAGCCGGACAATGGCGTGGCGGTTGAGTGGTGTGCCTCGTCGAGCGGCGGCGGAAACCTCCCTCTGGATCCAATACACCCCTGTTCCAGGATCCCTAACCTCCAGTGCCTTCTGTACTAACTTCGCAAACTCCTGTCGGGCTCTCTACTTCCTACCTGACCTCTTAGGCATAGCCTGACTGTGAAGATGGAAAGATACGGCTAGCTGATTGTTGGAAACTGGTATCCCGTAGGATCGCCTGTCGTGGCATGAAAAGCATTAAGGCGGCGGCACTATTGTTGGCGCTGGGCAGGCGGACTTGTAGAGGAGCGCTAGAAGTGCGCCTCAACACGCCCCTATGCCTTTTCACCTCTCCCAGTCAAGACAAGACCCGACACCGCTCGGAAAGAGTACAGTGCTACCTCCAGAGGGCGTATGTAGAAAATCTGGAAGGCGCGTGGCTTAAACCTCCTCCAAGTCGTAGAATGATTAAGACGACCCGATTTCAAACTCCCGTTGTGATCCTATGGGATGCAGGGGTCTCAGGTGTTTGGCAGGTGGATGGGTTTGTCAACAATGGACAGGTACGGTGAGTGAAGAAAAGAAAGGAATGATGTTGTGCTGGGCCCGCACTTCCTTTCACGCAATGTTGTGAAGATTCTACAATTGTACAGTTTACCAGGACTTAGCAGATCGTCAACTACAATATTGTGAATATTGATAGTGCCATTGTACCGACTGCGTCAGTGAACGATGTAGTTTGACGACGTTATAAACAGTTCAGACATTGCAAGTTATCAGTATTTAACATATATAACACTCAGCAGTTATATTTCAAACGTTTCCACGTATCCAGACTTTCATTACATACCTTATATTCCATTTGTTGTTTTGGAATATTTACCGTCGCCGTTTGTAAACATGACATTCTTCGCCATAGATGTGATACAGACTAAACAGAGACACAGGTACAGGCAGTGCTGCTAGTGTCGCGCTATCGAGCGACAATGGCGGAACCTCAAGAAATATTCCCGAGAACTGTGTTAATATAATTTTCCTGTAATATTGTGAATTTCTGAAGGGAATTGTATATATAATTAATGTTGTTCTAAGTGAGACTTGTAATGTTTATATTGTGTTTTCATTGTGTTATTCCAGATTTCATAGTAATAATTGATATATTGTTATTTACAGGTCGTAGTTGCTCCGCCATGTTTGGCGGACTATTTCCAGTGATAATATTCATTCTCGCTTCTTGTATTTATACTCGTGTATTTGTAGTATCGGGGTTCAGTCGGCTTCCAGTGAAATGTAAGTGTTGCTTTGTTATTCGTTATTGTAAATGTGGAATGGGTTGTTATGCTGCAGGACTTGTAAATGATTAATTTGTGGCGCCTTGTTTAGTTTCGTGTTTATTATTTCTTGAGTTGAAGTCCTGTAGCTTAATGGCTCAAGTCCTAGTGTTTCGTTCGCGTCTTGTGTTGTTTGTTGTTTCACTTTTTTCTGATAAATTAAAGTAACTTTCACATTCGGGATTTCATAAGTAAATTAAAGTAAATATATAATTATTATTCAGTGAGAGTGAGAGAGGGCAGACATGTAATTTATATAAGTTTTATTAATTGGTTAATTAATCTTTAAAGGTGTGCAATTTGATGCTTGGATTTAACAGCGAATGTAAACCATTTCCGATCTTTAATAGTAAACCATTTAGATGTTTTGCATGCACCTTCTGTGCCCGACTATGAGACTTTTGTGTGAGGGTGTAAGCTGTGTATGCATACTACTGAGGTAGGATATGCTTGTGTTTGAGAATGTATGTTGGGATGTGGTTCCCCAGAGTTTTAATTAGTGTGTTTAGGGGCGTGTGTCCCCTCGAATTTATGTTAGGGTTTGCTGCTGAGAGTCAGCACTTATTGTGTGAACTAGTTCCATATGAGGTAGGGCTAGCCTATGTTTAGTTATTGTCTTTGCTACACCCTCCTCAGGGTTATCGACTAGGGCTTCTTGATATTTCTTATTCAACTTTAAATGAGATTCCATTTGCACACCTGTTATTGTATTTTTGAAAGATTTATGTTTAATGTTATTTGTTGAACGTTTTGATTTTGATCCTTGGTTATTATTTGAGTTTGTATAATTTGCAAGGCTTTGTAACTGTTGATTATGTTTTGTTTCGATTATTAATAAAGCGCTGCTGCGATTGAATGAACCTTTGATGTTTATTGATGTTGAAGTTAATGGTAATTTCCCTTCTACAAGTTTATTAATAATTGTGATATTACTTGCAGATCATGCCTGATCACTTGCTAGATTTGAAGTTATGAGGTTCTAGCTTTGTTTGATTGAAATTATACCCTAGCCTAGGCGTAGCTTGCTAATTGTTGGGGATCGCAACCCGCGTTACTGCCTCTGCTGCTGTGATAATTGTTAGGTGCCATCACCATGTCGAGGTTAGCCCCGATGGAGGGGCGGTCATGGTACAATATGCTCCGTTGTTTATTGACATACGCCAACAATGGAAACTGAAACACCCTGTGCCTAAAAAGCCTGAAGGGCGTGTAGGAAGGAACCGAAGAGCACTAGCTTCCGTGGGGAGAGTCGTTGATGCAGGTGACGACGCCTCGGAAAGCGGCTCTTGGTTGGCGAAGCTGGACAGCTGGCGTAGAAGGCTTTCACAGTCGTGATGGACGCTTCTGGAAGGGATCCGGCGGTCGCTGGTCTTCCGGACCTGGAGCTGTAGCTTGCAGTGGCGTTGAGTGTAGAGAAATCTACCGCAGCTGAACCTTTCAGTGTTAGCAGGGGTACTGCTCAGAGAGAGTAGCAAACAGGTCGCTACTCGGAGAAGAACTGCTCGTGGAACTCAACTGAGTGGCATGTAAGATGCGACTGACTTCGGTGGCTCGCGCTCCCTCTTTTATACCCTTCTGGGGTAGGTCTGTGGTGATTGGCCGGCCGCTCGCTTGTGAAGAGACGGCTCGAGTGCGAGGGGGTGGTCCTTCCCTGCTCTGTGGTCTCTGTCCTGTGGGTGGTGTGTCTACAGGCGACAAAACGTCTTGTAGAAAAAATACGTTAGAATATCCTTGCCCAAAGTTTTTGTGAACGAAGGATAACTAAGGAAGGGTTAGGTAGGCTTTATGTTAAATATTTTGGTGTCAGGTTGGAGTACACTGACATGTGCGGGAGTAATAAGGGTAGAAAGGATTAACAATGGGTGCGGGAATATGGAACGGGCAGGATGAGGCGGTAGCTTCACAGCTCAAGGCGCTGCTAGCATGCATCAAACTTTATCTCAGCAAGTGAAAAGGTACGTCGCACAAAGTTTATGTTTCATTCGACCTTGCCACACTACATAACTATATAGGCCTACATGACGGGAGTTACATCGGGCTCAATAATGTTAGGGGCAAAGCCCTGACGAACGTCAATTGCCCCCTCCGAAAGTAGCTCGATGTGGGGATGTTGATACTATAGCTGCTCGGTTGTCATGTGCGGAGACTCTGCGCTACTGACGTCTGGAACGAGACATGCACTGTACAACACCTGGGTTGTCTGGCTGCTTTACGTGGCCTCAAGTCATAGCGGGCTACTGCAATAGGCTCTTCCCCAACATTTTCAATAGGATTGTTCTCTTTTATTGTCTCTTGGGGCTCTTCTACTGTTACCCTGAAAGTTGATGTCTCAAGCGAACAATGAAGTGGCCACAAGGGTTCCCACACATCTGGGGAATCAGGTTGATCATCCTCGTCATCCGGCTCCCCCCGGATCAGGGGAATGGAAGAAACATTTTGATTTGGTTCTGGGCAAGATTCAAACCCTTGGAAGGGTGTAGCCCCATCAGCACTTGTGGCCTCTTCTGGAAACAGGCATTCTGATGTCGGGATCACACCATCACCTCGAACCAGGTACACTTCCTCTTCTTCTGGAAACCCTCTGAAAACTCTTGATTATCATCAGCAGGAGTAGAAGTGGTACGGTTTACTTTATGCCTGCCCTCTCCCTCTTCTCGTTGTGGGGTTGGAGGGTTCAGCCACTTGTTCTGTATTATCATCTGGGGCTAACCACACAGTGTCTCGATGGTATTTGGCAGCTCGTCCTGAGGGTAGCTTCAGCAACACAGATGTAGGTTCCAACACTCGCAACACTTTCAAAGGGCCTAGCCACCTTGGTGCTAGTCCTGCTGAGAAGTTTTTCCGCGCTACCGAAAGAGGGTTCAAGCGTGCATAGAACTTCTGTCCAGGTGATAGTGCCGGAGGGGGACGTGTTGACACTGGTATGTGCTGTGCCTGATACTCTGCCTGCTTTCGCCTTGCGGTGTCATGTGCCACCTGAATGGCTTGTGCCCTTTCCTCTGGGTTCTCTCCTGTGACATACTGACTAATATCTTGCACCCTGTACTGTCCAGGTAGGGGAAGATTGCATCCCTGCACAAGCATGGCTGGTGTCTCACCTGTCACTGCATTTATGCGCCGCCTCAAACAGTACAAGGCCTCTGGAATGTGAGTGTCCCATTTTGCGTGATCAGTGTCCAGACGCAATCGTAGCTGGGCCTTAATCTCCTGATTCTGGCTCTCATTGGGATTCGCCCTAGGGTGGTACACTGGTGTCGTATGGGGTGTAACACGCCACTTTTCACAGAAACACCACCATCGCCGTCCTGAAAACTGAGTCCCATTATCCGTTAACAACACCTGAGGGTAACCCCACCTTGGAAAGAACTCTGCTTCAAACACGTGGACTATTGTTACTGCTCTGCAGTTACTCAAAGGAAATGCCTCCACCCATCTCGTAAAGCAGTCTGTCACAACAAGTAAGAACCTTCATCCCCGCGAAGTCCTAGGATAAGGGCCCATCAGATCGAATGCCACAGTGTGAAACGGTTCAGCTGGTTGTCTAGGCACTTGCTGTTCTGTGCCATCCGATCTCCTGGTTTTCCTACGTTGGCAGTGTCTACAACGTCGCACGCTGTCTCGCACGAAGCGATTCAGTCCAGGCCAGTAAAGCAGGTCACGAATTGCACATATTGTTTGTTCAGCCCCTGGGTACCCTGCAAGTCTGTTTTTACATGTAGCGTTTTGAAAATTTCTGCTCTGGTGTCTTGGGGTGCGAAGGTGCGCCATGCCTGTTCAAACCCAGGACATTTCGCTAGCACACAGTCATCAAGGACATGATATCCCTCACACGTCAGCTGACTGCAACGTCTCACTATGTCTTCCGTGCACTCGTCGGTCTGCTGGGCTGCGCGTACAAAGGCAACCAAGTCGTCTAGTTCTGCACCAGGCGGGAGAGTGGGTGGAGTGGTTGCACTCAGGATGCAGGCAGCAGCTTCGTGAACTGAGGCCTCTGAGATCTGTCCAAGTACGCCGCTGGTGGGTGGCAACAGTTCTTCCCATTTTGCATCATCTCTAGCATCTACTGCCTCATCTGGGTTGCGTGATAACTCATCTGCCAGCTCATTTTGCTTCCCAGGAACATGCTCTACTGTAAAATCTAAAGCCTGTAATAACATTGCCCACCTAGTAAGTTTTGACCGACGGCCTTGCATGGTTTCCAACCACTTAAGGCACTGGCTGTCAGTTCGTAAAACGAATTGTTGGACTTCTAAGTGAGGACGGTTACCGTCCCACGGCCCACACCACTCCCAAACATTCCCTCTCGTTCACACTATACCTTCGCTCTACTTCACCAAACTTAGCATTGGCATCTTCTACCACTTGGGGCTCCCCATCATCACCCAGTTGCAATAAGATGGCACCTATCCCTTCTTGGCTCGCATCTGTCTGCACAATTATTGGTTTGTTTGGGTCTAGTCGAGCCAGCATTCTACACTGGCTGAAACGGAGTTTAAGTTCATCGAAAGCATTTTGTGCTGCTTCGGTCCACTGAAACCGGGTTTTGGGTGACAGCAAGTTTGTTAGCGGTCTGGCTACTATAGAGAACTCTGGAATAAAAGAACGCAACCAATTAACAAGCCCCAGAAATTGTTGAAGCTGTTTATGTGTTCTTGGCGGGGATTTCTTTGCAATGATCTGGAGCTGTTTCTCAGTCGGGCGGTTTCCCTCAGCATTTACAATGAGCCTCAAGAAACCCAGTTCAGTTGTGCCAATGTGGCATTTTTCTGGATTGCAAGTCAGGCCATGCAAGGCCAGCCGCTCAAGCACTAACGATAGATAAAGAGCGTGCTCTTCCCACGTTTGGGACCAGATGATTATATCATCTAAATAAGCTGCTGCAAATTTCCCTGCTTAGTTGTCCAAAACGCGTGTCATCATTTTTTGAAATGTTGCAGGGGCATCTTGTAAACCAAATGGCATCGCACAAAACTGAAATCGTCTACCATCTGGAATAGTGAAGGCAGTCTTGCGTCGGTCCTCAGGTCGTATATTGGTACCTGCCAATAACCTGCCTTCAAGTCAAGAGATGTGAAAATTTTAGCATTCCCAAGGTTAGCTAAAGTGTCTGTAATATTCAGCAGAGGGGATGGAGCATTGATGGTTACTTTGTTGATAGGTTTGAAATTTACACAGAAACATAATGAACCATCCTTCTTTTCCGTCAGAACTATTTAAAAATTGTATGGACTTTCACTGGGTTCAATAATGCCATCGCATAACACCTCCTGCACCTGCGTGAGGATAGTTTGTTTGCCTGTATGTCCATAACTGCCAGGGGGAATAAACATAGGGGTGTGTGGATGCGTAGGAATTACATGTTCAGTTACACTGGTGCGTTTCAAGGGGTCTGCTGTGGCAAACACATTGCTCTGCTGGTCAAGTACACTCTGGATCAACTTATGGTGTTCGGGAGGAACACCATGGTGCAACTGGTTGAGGCTGACCTTATAGTGCGTTGCTGGCGGTGAGCATCTGATGCAGTAGATGGTACGTCGGCCCTGGGTGCCGACATGTACTCGGGCTGCGCTGACCTCTATGTGCGAATCCTGCGCACGCAGCCACGGCTGTCCCAGAATAACGTCATCTCGCAGCTCATCTACCACCAAGGCAGTTGTAGTGGAGGTCTGGTCCCGTACATCCACTCGTAGCGCTGCAACCCCACAGGTAACACAAGCATCTCCGGTAGTGGCCAGCTGTAGTCTGCCTGGTTGTTGCTCGGAATGAGATTCCTCAACGAGCCTTGCTGCGATGCAGTTGTGGCTGGCAGCTGTGTCGATAAGGGCGTGAACAGGATGACCACTGACAACCACTGGAACTCGTAGCAAGTCGTTCTCCTCCACACTCACATGACCTAAAACAGGCCCAGTCACATCTCGTCCAAAGTTTACAGGTGCGGGGAGGGAGGGTTGGATTGTCCCGCCATCCCCTACACTCCGTTTCCCGACGGGTTGATCCGGGCTCCTCCTGGTCGGTACTGGTTCCGTATCGGACAGTGCTTGTGCCAGTGATTTATTCCCCCGGGCATGTCTGGCATCTGGGTGGTGGTCCTTCGCCGATCATGTGTCGAGGATGATCTGAGGTCAATTGTTGACAGTCAGTGTTATCTGGGTAGGAGATGGAGCATGAACTATTCCTTGGTGGTGCATAGCGAACTACCGCCATCTTGTCAGCTGCTGCCATAGTGTCGACTCTGGCATTAGGTGTTGCCTGCGTGCACCTTAGACTCACCACCTCTAAATCCTGTTCCACAGCTCGAGCATATTGATGAATCCTTCAACAGTTTGCCGTGTTGCATTTCGTAGGTATGGGCGCAGTTCCGGTCACATTAGTTCCAATATTTGTTCCAACATTTCCTCAGGCTCTCCAGTTGGAAACAAGCGGCGATATAAGCGAATCTTGCACAAAACAAATGCTTCAGCTGTTTCCGAGAAGTCTTGGATCTGGCAGTAGAGCTCCGCATGAACCTTTCTCTCCGCCCTTGCGTCCGCGAACCTTGCTTTGAATCGGCATGAGAACTCTTCCCAGGGCATGTCAAACTCACCCACAATAGACAACCACGTCATTGCGTCAGATTCGAATGTGTTCCCTACACATCCTGCCCACTCCATATTTGGAACGCCATAACATTCTAGCCGTTCCCTGCACATTTTTAAAAACTTACTTGGGTCGTCACATGTTCTTCCTGCAAATCTGGGCAACTCCACTGGGCCTACTGGTGTCATGGGCATTCACGTGTTTGTTTTGCTAGCAAGTGATCCATGGTCACTACTTATGACACCATGTTCGTAACTTACCAACTGTTGTCGTGCATGGCACCTTTTGCAGGTGTACCAACCATCATTGAAGGTTGTCAGCTCCGCATTTCACGTGTTCAAATGCACGACAGTTTTTACACCATCCCTCCTCACATGACCATCCGTCACACTCTGCTGCAGTACATTTAAAGTAGTCAGGCACGGGTGCGTTTGGCCTTACTGAGAAACTGTCCACATGATCACACTGCTCCAGGCATACGCACGTGTCTTCCCGAGACGCTTGTGTAACACCACCAACGTGTATTGGTTGCGCACACTTTGCACAGTACATACAGTTCAAATCGACGATAGTTTCTGACTTACTTGTGTCCAAGCCCGTTGTGCAGCCTGCAAAATCCGCCATGACTTTGTGTTGTGGTAAGGCCGACGTCTGCCTTTCTTCTCTTCACCAAGCTATGCAATTGACGGCCCAACAACAATTGCTCGTCTCGCGAACTTTATTTCATACACAGACCACCATACGTACAGTTAGCATCACACGTAAGTGGCTTCCCGCGAGACCATTATTCCACTCTATATAAGTTCGCACGAATCGCGTCCTAACTTCGCCATTCGAAGTCCGATACCTAATTTAGCCGCACGTAAGGGCGCCACTTGTTACCAGGGTTAGCGAGAGATATATTAGACGGTCATGGTTTAGGGTGCCACTCCATGGATTACGGTCATGGAGACCCAGCTAGTCTCTTTCTCAGGGTGTGATGTCGCCCGCGTGGCTCTAACCCTGAAGTCACTCGCAGAAATCTAAACAGCTTTATTTCTTTGTCAATACACTCTTATGTGGGCTCTTAAAGGTGTCCCACACGCCTACCGACCGAAGTTCAAGCAACCGACGATGTTCTACCTCTCTCCTCGATGCTACCACCTCAATCCATCCCCCTCAGTCCCATGATTCCCCGTTTCATCACAGTGTGGTGATTCCCTGGTTCTCTCCTCACAGTGCGGTGATTCCCTTCTTCTCTCGCCCCAGGCTTGCCACTTCTGCTGTACTTGACGACTCATTGCAATTATAATTCAACAGTAAAAGAGTGGAGATTAAATACTAAACAATGATAGCACAACCTTTTTTCTTTAAACTCTAACGTTGGTGTTACAAGTAGCAACATATCGTATAACATAGCAAATCTAAACAAAACACACACTTAACGTAAAAGCAATAAGGCTTCAGTGGAAAATAACACGGGCAACTTGAGGCACAGGTTGAGACTAAATTAATTGCTTGACACTTTTAAAACCACCTCATCTCAGCAAGTGAAAAGGTACGTTGCACAAAGGTTGTTTCATTCGACCTTGGCACACTAAATGACTATATAGGCCTACATGACGGGAGTCACATCGGGTTCAATAATGTTAGGGGCGAAGCCCTGACGGACGTCAACCCTTACTTTAAAATGTGATCAAAATATTTTAAAGCATCTGCAAAACATTACTTTTCTTAATACTAATAAATTACAACCTATATACTTGGTTGGCTTTGTAAAGTTCAGCTGATTACAGGAAGTTTGCACCATCAACTTATATCACTCCTACAAAAATATTATACACTCCTTTGAAACAACGACGAGAATGCCCTAAACACTGGGTACATCCCATTGGACCAACGACGAAGGTGCCCAAAAACCAACAATTACATCACCACACACTAAAACAACTTCTTCACATAACCCTTCTCTGCATAATACCCTTTCTTTTACAGCACCTTCGTTTTACATCAAGTTAACAGCCATCAACGGCCACGAGATGGTAAACAACAAGATAAAATTCAAACGGACCAAGCTTTTATTACAAAAAAAATTTTTTTTTTGCCAAACCAAAACACATCAATTAAACCCTTGGGTGTCCTAGCCTGTTGCTACAAGTCAAGCAGTATAAACTGAAAAGTTGCAGCAAATTCATGACTGTGTTTTGCATAGTTATTTATTTTGTATGACTCTGCGTGATAAGACATCTATAATTCGATCCATGTTCACAATATTCAACAAATTCCTAAATAAACAAGTTACAACACTATCATGCTCGGTCATGATCAATTTAAATGGAGTTTAATTCACTCGACACCTTAATGTTGACTCAACTTGAAACTATCTCAACATAATTATTATTGTCATATACTACATAACGCCAAACAGCAATTCACAACAAACAAGAGTAGCAAAGTACTTAGGAAATTAGCTTGTGTATCAAAGACAAGTGTGGTATTTTCTTGGTGGTGTTTTCAAGGTTCAAAACAACATAGTGATAGCAAAATTTTACAATACAACACTATTCTATCTGTGTTGTCACCTCCACTCTACAATGGTTACATTTCACTTGTACATATGTATATTCATTCTTCACTTAACATTTGTTATAGACTACCTAATACATCTCACAAAAAAAAAATGAAAATGTAAACTGTAATTTTACTGCGTCTAGGCACAATTTATGGCACCACAACAACAAAAAAAAATTACAACATTCCAAGAGCAATCAAAGCCAGATTAGCATACACTTTCACAAAGGTAATTTACCTCCAAGGTACACGAGGTACACATTTAATAACAAATTTAACTGACACCATTAATACTTCAACTACTTATGATCAACCCTGAGAAGAACACTAATAATATCAAATGACTTTACCACTAATACCGTTGTTTTACTTGTTCAAATTAACCATATTCACAATCACAAATTTCCAAAAAAGAAAAGAAAATAAGTTCAAGATACAACTGATTTATAGCAGCACCCAATTTTTCACTTCACATTATCAACTCAATTATACTTGTAAGCATTAATTTTTTTTAACAAACTTCCAAAACAAAGCATATAATTACCTATTACTCATTAAATTTCAATAGTACTGGGAGGCTGCACCATAACCTCTTACCACTCGAACACCATCACTACTTCACAAATTCATACAGCAACATATTCTCTATAATTACTTAAGGCGTACCTATTTGCACCACGACGAGGCACCCTTTCAACAATCATAAAACAAATACCTGTCTATTTGCATCACGACGAGGCCACAACCACAATAAAACAACAAATATATGCCCATTTGCACCATGACGAGGCAAAATTCTACAAAAATCATTAATTTTCTTCAATACTCAACACAGGGCCAACCTTATTTGCTCCACGACGAAGGCTCCCGAATCACCACAAATAACCTCACAATGTCGACGCTTCTTACTTAACACACGATTCATACCTCCATTCACACACCTCCTCCTCCTACAACTTCTTCCTTCCATTTCTCCTTTGCAGCACTCCCCTTTACATTTTACTAATTTAATAATACTCACAAATATATTAACCAGTTTCTAACCTCAACTTCAAAACATTAACTCCCTTGGCCTCTTCCCATTACCATAATTATCTATCCTGCCATATGTTCACAAAATTTTAACTCTAAAACTTAACACACAAAATTTGTTTACACTGCTGCTACACCACACGTACAGGTAAGTTAATCATTTTCAAATTTAATTTCTTAAATAATAATTATTTTCTCCACTGCCTTATTAAATTCTGCTTAATTAAGCTCTGCTTGTACATATTACACACACTTCAGTATTTGTTTACCGTAGCTTTAATTACTTCTCAAAGCTCGGCAACAATCAATAACTAGCCTCAGGGTTGATCAACATTAACAAACGTTGTATTAATACAATTGTACTAATACAATTTGTCTCATGAACTCATCTATGTTGTACTTCATTTTACTGAAATTCCCTTCTTCACCACGATGCTCATCAAATAACACATGGTGTAGAACAAAGCCCACAAAACAAAATAAGAACCTCACAGACACATACCTCCACTACCAAACACTTTACATTACTACTCTTCATTGCTTACATAAGGTTTAAGTAAATATTGATTATAGGTGCCTTTGATTCCTCCCTCAGCTGTTAAATGTCCTAACTCCCACACATTTACCCCTACAGCTCTCAAGATAACAAATGGCCCCTCATATAACAGAAATAACTTTTCTGTATCCTTCAATAGGTAATCACTTTTATCACATACTCTTAGTAGCACCTTGTTACCCACACTAAACTTGCTGAAAGTACTGCCCTGATGCTCTCCCCTCCTAATTGCAGCATGTTTGAGTTTGAGCATAACCTCTTTAATTTTGTTGTCGAGGGCGGTATCTCTATCAGCTGGAAACCTCATTTTTCTAGCAATGTTATCCCTCTGTATACTGCCTGTGGTCAATTCCTTTGGTGAAAATCCAGTGCTGGAGTGTACGTGCACATTGAGAAATTCATTTATGAATTTTATGGCTTCTAACCATTTACTGTGTTGTGTAAGGCAGTATGTTCTCAGCAGCCTGCCTACCTCTTTCATTACCCTTTCATTAGGATTTCCCTGTGGATGTCTGAACGATGAATAAACAACATTGATGTTTAACCAATCTAACTCCCATTTCCATACATCTGCAGTGAACTGGGTACCATGATCACTCAGGACTCTACTGGGTGTGCCAAACCTAGGAAAATAGTCGTTTACTAGCTTGTTCACACAAGCTGCCGCAGTTGCTTTCTTTAATAGATAACACCAAACAGATTTTGAAAAAAACATTTAAAACTACAGAAATGTATTTGACTCCCCCTTTTGATTTTTGCAAGACCCATACAAATCTACTGCTAACAAATCTTTTGGGCCTGTAGGGATGATAGCCTCCCATGGACCTTCCCAATTTCTGTTCGGAAATTTTGCCTTTTGACAAATATCACAACTGCTCAGCACCTGCCTAACACTCCTCTCCATCCCTGACCAATAATAAATGTTGTGCAACAACCAGAAATTTTTCTTGGCTCCAAAATGTCCAGTTGACTTGTGTACATGTACAATTAATGGTTTCACCCAATCTCTAGGAACACAGATTTTCCATCTCCTGCCATCTAGGTTTTCTCTCCGATACAATATACCTCCACCTAAGCAATACCATGATAACAGCTTCTGTACCTGAGGATTATTCACATCCCTATCCTGATCCTCTAACACTGCAATTACCTGCTTCCACACATCATCTCTCTGTTTGTCTCCTATACCCCCGAATTTGTGCACTAAATCCCTGCCCTCCTCAGTTTGAATTTTTGCCATAACTGGTCCAATCCTAGGCCTCTCCTCCAGAATCAATTTACCTTCTTCTAACATTGTTCTACTTAGTAAGTCAGCATTCTTATTTTCTATCCCTGTTACATAAGCAATATCAATATAAAATCCCTGTAATGCTAGGCACCACCTGGTTAACCTGCTCCCTAATAATTTACATGATTGTAGAAATGTTAGAGAATGATGGTCAGACAATACTATTATTTTGCTACCCAGCACTAAGTTTCTTAATTTGTTTACGCTCCACACGACTGCCAGACATTCCCTTTCTGTTACTGAATAAGCCCTCTCTGCTGAATTTAGTGTTTGACTAAGCATAGCAATTAGTTTTTCTTCTCCCTTATCATCCTTCTGAAATAGCTTGGCTCCTAACCCATAGCCTGAAGCATTCGTGCTAAGGTAAAACTCCCTACTAAAATCAGGGTGGTGTACAACACACTCCTCAAAAAATATTTTTTTTTTTTGATTTCTCAAAACTGGTTTGTCAACCTTCTGTCCAATCCCAAATACTATCCTTTTTTAACAAATCCAATAAAGGTGCAACTACATCAGAAAACTTTTCTGCAAATCTCCTATAAAAGTTACATAATCCCAAAAATCCTCTAAGTTGTTTAACATTCCTTGGTACAGGAACATTTCTAATTAGACTAATCTTGTCTGGATCAGGCCGAATGCCATCTGCACGGAGTTTAAACCCCAAAAATTCAACATCCCATCTTAAAAACATTGACTTAGTTAACTTTAAAGTTACATTTACCTTTCTAAACCTGGCTAAAAACTGAGATAGAATTTCCAAATGTTGGTCTAAAGTTTCACTAGCATTTAAAACATCATCTACATACGTTTGTACTCTGGCCTCTAGTTCTGGCCCCAAAGAAGCATCTACCGTCCTACAAATCTCCCCTACACTGTTAGGCAACCCAAATGGCATAACTTTAAATTGGTATGACCTACCACGATACAAAAATGCTGTGTATTTCCTATCATCTGGATGTAGGGGTACTTGCCAATAGCCCTTAACAAAGTCTGTAGTGCTAATATATTTTGAACCGTAGAAGGCAGTAAACAAAGTATCAGGCTCAACTGGACTCTACCTGTCTGGAACTATTCTGTCCTTTAATGCTCTTGTGTCTAGACATAACCTTACACTGCCATCCTTTTTTCTAGCACATACTTTACAAAAGGACTGTTACATATCTGGATAATACCTCGATTTTTCATCTCACTTATCTGCTTCTCAACTTCATCTCTACATGCCCATGGGATGGGGTAAGTTTTTCCTTTAAATGGTATGTCATCTAACATGGGTACTCTCGCAACATATTCTGTTGTTAAGCCTGGTTCACTTGAGAACACGTCCTGGTACTGTGTAATCAACTCACCTAACCTATTTCTTTCCTCGTTGCTGCCTACCTCACACTCCTCGAGTACCCTGTTCAGTTCCTGCTCCCAGGTACTGGTCTCAATGTAGTTGATTTCTAAGAAATCTTCACCTATTGCCCCATTTAATACATATTTTTCATACTGTTTCCCATTCATCTATCAGTTGCATTAGCAAATTACCAGCTGTCCTGTTGCACCCTGTTATCTTACACAACTTATAACTGTTCTTCTGAATCTGAATGACTCTCTTAACAAAATCAATAATTACATTGTGACTAAGCAAGAAATCAATTCCAATAATTACTTCTTTTGTCTGCTGAGGTATAACTAGACAGTTAGCTTTATACTCCCATTCCCCTATTAGAAAACTTAAAAAGATCTGTTTGTTTACCTTTTTACTTTTCCCCTTGGTTGCTCCAATTACGGTTAATTGAGGTACTGGCAAAGTTGGATAACTAAATCCACACTTGTTTGAACTGTGCAAAAACTGTTCTGAAATGCCCGATACTTCAGACCCTGAGTCGAACAACACTGCTACTTCCTGATGCCCTACTTTGCATGATAACTCTGGTACTTCAGTGTTCCTAACAATCTGTTCCTCTTCCCCTAGTAAGAATTCTTTATCGTCAGCCATGTGAACTGGCTTTACTTGAACCACCTGCTGCCTGTCACATGTCACCTCAGCCTGGCTGCCCTTGCTAGGTGACTCTTCTAGTTTCCCTGATTACCTCTACCTGTGTTATATCTATTGTTTTCTCTCTGTTCCCTAGGTGCTTCATTCCTTCTTGGCTCATGATTCTGTCTACCCCCCACCTGACCAACATCTCTTGCTCCATGCACTTCCTCGTATGCTGTTCTGCCACCAAACCTATCATTTCTCACAGTTCCTTGTCCCCTAAAGTACCCTCCTGTTCCTTGTGGTCTGTACCTGTTTTCATAGATTTATCTGTTAAACTGTGGCGCCGGGTAGTGATTGTACCACAGTCTGTTTCCTTTCCCTTGTCTGTTACTTCCTCCCTGTCTTATATTGTACCTACTGCCAGTTCCTTGGTGGTTATTATTCCACCCACTCTTTAACATTCTCCCCCTATCATCCAGTGCACCTACTTCTCTGTCTTGTTTAAATCGCATTACTGGTCTCCTATTAATGTTATGTTTGTTAACGTTCCTCCCACTCTGGTGTCCCTGGCTAATTTTAAGGTTATGTATTCTATATAACTCCTTAAGAATTTTCCTTAATTGTTCAACAGTTGTGATTTCTTGGCCAACTAACCCTTCCTGAACATTTACTGGTGTTTGTGAAAACATAAGAGTGTAATGATTTCCTCCTCAGTAAAGGGATCATCATAGTATTTAGGCCATTTGTTATCTGTCTCCCAGGTGTACTGCTATCCTCGGAAGTTGCCGAACTGTGGTTAGATTGGTTAAGGTGGTGTTTGTGGAGCCCCTTGTGGAAGTAAGCCGGGTGTGGTGCTTATTTGTTGCTCCCCGCTTCCTTGTTTCTCAGTGGAGGTTTGGTGTCTCCAGGCTTGAAGTTGTCCCTGGTATTCCTGGCTCCAGTGTTTCTAAACTTGGCATGGTAGACTTTGCAGTCTTTGTGAAAGTGGAACTCTGGACAGTGCCAGCAGTTTGATGGAATGGTTTGCTTGGTGGAGGTGGTGGCAGTGGTGCACCTGTCTTCCTCTCAAACCTATCTGGCGCGGCCTCTTTGTGGGATGCCCTGGCAGCACTCCTCACTTGTTTCTCTTTTGCCATGTCTTGCTCTCTGATCTTGGCACGATGCACCAACTCTTCAATTGAACTAGGCATTGGGTTTCTGAGATGGTGTTTAATTTCGGGTTGTAATCTCAGAACAATCATCTCTATGGCTTCACCTTCGGTGTGGTTTGGCTGTAGCCGCTGAAGAAGCATAATTTTCCTGTGGATGAATAACTCTGTTTCTTCTCCTGGTTTCTGGTACTGGGTGTAGAGTTCTTCGGTCAACCGACCCATTACAGTTTTGCCCGAAAAGTGTGCTTGGAGGCGGGTGGAGAATTGGTTCCAAGGGACGATGAATTCGCCATATTTCTTCGACCATTTTTGGGCTTCTCCCTCTAGTTGTAGTTTGGCTTTAGACAGCCACACCGAGGTTGGTAACTTGGTACGCCTGAACTCTTGCTCGCAGGCTGCAATGAATTGCAGCGGGTCTTCTAAAGGTTTTCCTGCATATTCCGCTAACATGAGCTGGGTGACAGACTATGAGCCTCTGTCTTGGAACGAGATGTGTAGGATGGATTCCGGTCGAACTCCCTCTCTGCAGGTGTGGCAACGGAAGAAAAGCCCTTCCATGTTTCTGGGGCGGTCTGCCCATCCTAAGCATATGTAGTGGACGCTTTGTCGGCATGCGGAGCAGGTGACCCTGTGATGGCCTTGGCCAAGACATTCAGGGTGGGCGCATCTCTCTTGTCTTTGGCGACAGGCACGGCATCTATATTCAAGACCTTCTGTGTCTCGGTCTTCTTCTGCCCAACCTAGGAACGTATAGTGGTAGCTGCAGCCACAGTGGGCACATTCTATGTGGCGTTCCCCTTCTCCAGGGCAGTCGGGTGCATTGCAAACAGTGATGATCACCATCTTGAAAGTGTTTTGATGGTAGGGCGCCAGGAGATTTTATCTGCACTTCTCCAAGTGGTAGTTGTGTTATCAGGAGTTGCCCTTGGTCCTTCTCTAGTGCCATCTTGTAGATGTTCGACGTATAGGCCCAACAGGTAGCCAATCCTTGATGAAACTGCTTGGTGACTTCAAAACTAGGCCCCACATTGGGCGCCAAAACCTCTTGATAGCGTGTTTGTGGGCTTTTGATGCTCCACGTGGGTGGGACAAAACCTCTTGATGATGTTTTATGAAGCCTCACGCACCTGGTAGTATTTTGGCGAGGGCGCGATGGCTAAGTGACGGCCTGCTTCACTCCCAGGATGCACTCCCGAAGCATCGACCGCCGTCTTCCTCATCGGACACTCCCCACCTCGTAAAGGCTATTACAGCGAGGGAAACTAGCGATGCACTGGAGGTTGCGCTTCCACTGTAGGTGTTGCCGAAGGTGGAAGGGAGGAAGTGGCAACAATGGGGTGCGGATTCCCCGGGCAGGATAGCAGGGAAGTGCAGAGGTTAGGAGTTGCGTCGGATGGGGGTCCACAAGGTGAGGATGGGGTTTAGACGGAAACGGGTATTGAAGAGGGGGTGCTAAGGAAGGCTGTTCCATCAGGGGATTTTAAGGCCAGCCGTACAATGGCGTGGCCGTTGAGTGGTGTGCCTCGTCGAGCGGCGGCGGAAACCTCCCTCTGGATCCAATACACCCATGTCTCAGGATCCCTAACCTCCAGTGCCTTCTGTACCAACTTGGCGAACTCCTGTCGGGCCATCAACTTCCTACCTAACCTCTTAGGCATAGCCTGACTGTGGTTCAGAAGAAGATAGATGCTACGGCTAGCGGCTTGCTGGAAACTGGAATCCCGTAGGATCGCTCGTTGTGGCATGAAAAGCCTTAAGGTGCCGGTCTACCAGTGAAAAACAGTCACAGTTTAATTTCGATAATCTGACGTTATTATATGGCAGAGGAGGCTTCTGAGTGACTCCTTCCTAAGCCACTAACTTGTATATTAGCTGACGGTCGCTCCAGGCAAGGCTCAGTCGCGAGATAGCTTCGGAAGGGAAGGGTCACGTTACTCTGCTCCTCAGCCTGCTCCTCAACCACGCGAGTGCTTGGCAACCCTCCCCTCTTCCCCTCGGGCAATCACACGCGCTGCCCTTGCAGTGTTGCCAGATACAGCGCGGGGAGCTCGCCCGGCTGATAGCAGAGCTGCTGGTATTCACGTGCAGCCTGCCCCTACTACGCAAGTAGTATTTTCCCTCACCACTGTCGCGCACGTTTCGTGTTTGTGGATTTTAAAAACGTATATAATGTTTTAGGAACTGCAACTTATTGACAGCATAACTAAATATCGTATTTCTCTGTACTACTTAACTACTATAATTATGTAAGAATGAGTTTCGCTAATCCAAGCTTACATTTAGTTTAATTTATAAGTAAACTAGCCGGCCGGCCTGTGGCGTTGCCCGCGTAAAATTACGTAATGTAAACAGTAACGCTGGATAAATTATGTGATGAAGGCATTTAACAGCTAGCGTACTCAATAACAGTGAACTATAAATTGTCTTAACTCAGTGTAATGAGCGCGCGCAATATGCTCGCATGATGTCATAGTAATTCCCATCGCAAAGTCTCGCACGGGATACGAATCCGTAACCGCACCCCTCCCACACCACAAACTTTATATAATACCTGAGTGAATGTTAAAGGTAGGTCATGATAATTCTTTCGCATGTACAGGCTACAGTCCAAAGAGGTTTTATTTATGAGTAGGTTGGCAAAAAGAAACTACTGTTGAATGATTTCTCCGTGATCATATCACATATTTTTTTAACAGCTTTCAAGGACGAATTTCGAAAAATCCTGAAATTACTTTTTTTGTATTTACGTAAGATTAATTTTAAAGTAAAACAATTTCAATATTTCCACTGGTATAGGATATAAGTGGTATTAATTAAAATACGTTTTATTTTTTAAGAGTTTTCAAGGACGAATTTCAA
>PNEQ01122965.1:0-21167 GCA_003012365.1 Medauroidea extradentata | reverse complement strand
ACTAAGTTGCACTAACATGCACTAAGTTGCACTAACATGCACTAAGTTGCACTAACATGCACTAAGTTACACTAACATACACTAATTTACACTAGCATACACTAAGTTACACTAACATACACTAAGTTACACTAACATACACTAAGTTACACTAACATACACTAAGATACACTAACATTCACTAAATTGCACTAACCTTCACTAACCTGCACTTGCATGCACTAAGTCGCACTAGCCTGTACTAAGTTAAACCCATTAGTACTAAGTTGCATTAGTTAGCAATAAGTTGTCTTAAGTTGCACTAACATGCACTAAGTTGCATTATCATGCACTAGGAGGCCTAACCCAACCTAATCTTACCTAACCCAACACAAACTACCCAACCTAACCTTACCCAACCTAACCTAATCCAACCTATCTTAACCCAACCCAACCCAACCTAAACCATCCTAACCCAATCTAACCTAACTTAACCTTACCTAACCTTACTTAATCGAACCAAGCCAAATCGTACCCAATTAACCCAACCCGACTTTAGCCTGCCCAAACTTGCTCTAGCCTGCAGTAAGTTGCACTAGCTGACACCAAGTTGCACTTTCTTGCTCTAGCTTGTCCTAAGTTTGTACTATCTTGCTCTGAGTTGTACTATCTTGCACTGAGTTGCACTATCTAGCATTAACTTACTCTATCCAGCACTTAGTACACTATCATGCACTAAGTACACTATATTGCACTAAATTACACTATATTGCACTAAGTTACACTATTTTGCACTGAGTTGCACCCCAAGCACTAAGTTGCACTGATCTTTACTATGTTACATCAGCCTACATTAAGTTGCTCAGTTCAAACAAATTCGAACCTGAACAAACGTAACCAAACAACCTATTATAACCTAACCTAATAAAACGCAACCTTACCTAACCGGCACTAAGTTGGATTCGCCTTCACTATGTTCCCTAATCTAACCTAATCTAACCCATTCTAATCTATATCAATGTAACCTAACCCAACATAACCTTGTTAAACCTTACTTACATAAACTAACCCAACCTAAGCGAAACAAAACTAAACCAACGTAACCTATCGCAACATACCCAAACCTAACATAACCAAACCCAATATAATCTAACCCAACCTAACCTAATCCTACAAAACAGACCCAACGCAATCCGACCTTATTCTTCACAAGCTTGCACTATCTGGTACTAAGGTGCACTATCCTGCACCAAGTTGCTGTATCATGCAGTAAGTTACACTATATTGCATTAAGTTACTCTATTTTGCATTAAGTATCATTATATAGCACTACATTACACTATCATACAGTAAGATTTACTATTTTGCACTATATTACATAATTTTGCTCTAAGTTGCACTATCTTGCATTGAAATGTACTTGTCTGCACTAAACTACAATTATTTGCACTAACCTGCTCTAAGTTGCACTTTCTGGCCCTAAATTTCACTGACCTGTCCTTTTATGCACTGTTATAAGTTGCATTGACCTGCACTAATTTGCACTAGCATGAAATAAGTTTCCTAACCCAACCCATCTAACCTAACCTTACCTAGCGCAACCTAATCTAAGCCAACTGTACCTAACCCAATCTAAACTAACCCAACCTATTCATACCAAACCTAACCCAAACTAACGTAACCTTACCCAACAGAACCCAACCTAACCTCACCGAACCTAACACAACCTAACATAACATATCCTAATCTAACCCACCTTAACCTAACCCTCCCTAAACCAACCCGACCCAAGCTTGCACTAAGTTGCACTAGCATACACTAAATTACACTAGTGTGCACTAAAATGTATGAAAATTCCCTAATTTAATTCGAACGTATGTTAATAATATAACAGTGACCTGCATCACTCAAGCTAATATAACGTAACCTACCCTCTCCTAACCTAACCCAACGTAACCTACGTACAATTATTTGAGACTAACAGAAACCCTATGTGACTTAACCTACCAAAACAAACAGCAATTTAGCCTAACCTAACCTACTTAAACCGATACTACTCAACATAACCAATTGATAACGTAAGCCAATATATACCAACCTTAAATTTATGTATCCCAAACTAACTTTCATCGGTTTAACCTACTTTAGCCTGTGTGTGTCTTTTAGTGTAGTAAATTGTTAAAATATAGACGGGAAAAACACTTAATTTATAGAAATAAATATTTGTAAATTATTCTACCGTGTGTATGGACGCATATGTGCCTTTATTTAAACACTCATATAATATGCATATTTTATGTGAACACAAGTACAAAATTAAATATTTTTAAACAAATATTATCCCTCTCTCTTCGTTTTATGTAAGCGAGAATCGTTCTTGCTAGAGAAGCGTAATTCGATGTGCTGGCGGGAAAATAAATAAGTAAGTAACTAATAAATGAAATAAATTTCCTTTTTGTTCTCTTGTCTAATGTCCCTTTCGATCCTTTCCCAGCAGGTCAGTCGAAGAGCGACAGGCCAGGGCACACTCACCCTATTGTAAATAACAGCATATAGGAAGGGGAAGGGGGGGGCCGTACGAACTACGGCGACACGGACACCATTACTTCACATATTCTCAGTCACTAGTGTGCAACGTATGGATGATGGTTTCGATTCTAAGACAGGAAGTGTTTTACATTGTGATTTTAATTAAGGCCTCGCTCTTAAGTTTTGTAGTGGTTTCAAAAATATTTTTTAACACAAATTAATACGTGAATCAAAAATTCATTCTTACAGTTTTAACGTTTATATATCATCGTTTGTATCTGGATTTTTCTGTTTCAATACACCAAACGGATTTTTTAGGTTTTTGCCCCTGAAATTTCACATATTTTGTTGTCAAAATAAGCAAAAATTAAGCAAAATAATTTTTTTGCTAGCTAACGGTACATTATTTAAAAAAAAAACGCTCTGACAATATTGTGTATCGTATGAATATTTACTGTCTCAAATTATTTTAAAGCATGTGGTTAAAAAATATTTGAGTTATTTGCAATTGTTTGAAATATACGAAATAACATGCCCTTAAGGTTGAATACTAACTAGTAAATCAGTGTGTGTGTGATAAGAGAGGAAATAACTTGCTTATACAATTGCAGAAACTTGAAGAAACAGGACACGGCGATGCGATACTGTGACACACGTTCGTTGTTATTAGGTTCTTTATACCGTGAAAGTGGTTTAAGATCGTTCAAGTGCAAGAAATTATAAAACTTAATTGTACGTAATAGCGTTACTTTTGTGTATGTTACTTGTGACTGCATTATCCTCTCAATGACAACATGTTTACTTGCGTGGTTTTCCTATAGCTAACTGCACGTCAAAGTCAAAATTTGGACGTTACGGGAACATAGCCCAGCGAAAACCTAATGCACTGCCGTAGTTAATTATTTAACACCGAAATTAAATAATGTCGCATACTGTATACTTACAGATTTTTTAATGTTTGTTGCAATGGGAATTTACAATTTGTTATTGGTTTGTGTAGGTACGAGAACAATGGCGTTTGTCAACAAACCAATAAATTCTAAATGTATACGTACCGTTACAAAAACACAAAACAACAAATTTTTGTATTAAGAAATATTTCATGTGAAGGAATTTATACTAGATTTCAGAAATTATTTAAAATTATATTTTTTTATGTGTGTGTACATCAATTTGGGCGAATAGCCATTGGCTTGTGACATCTAATGTCAGTATAAATTATTTTGATTCAATATGTCTGTTGGTTTTCGTAAGGTTTATGTGTTCCTGTAACATGAAGCTTTGGAATGAATGAAGAGATTTTTGTCAGCACTTAATGACGTTGGGCCCGTAAAAATTCAGAATTTTATATTTGTGCCAAACACTGGCCAACTTGTACACATCATGTGACATGTCATTTCCCCAAGTAAAAAAAAAACATTAGGTCCCATAGTTTTAGCATAATCACCTATCAAAGTCGCAAAATGGCAGTTGCGGTGTAGCCAAAATAACAAAAAATAATTAACTTGCAAAAACAAAATAATTCATATTCATTCTTAATGATGTGAGCTACTTCAAGACACTTTTGTGAACACAAAGGGATACGTTTTCGTATTTTTAAAAAATTGACGAAAATTAGTAAATTTTTGCATAACTTTGACTTTTGGCTACTACTGAAATTTTCAAAACTAACTTTTGTCAACCATGTCATAAAATGCATTGATACACTGACTATCAGTTACTGAAATTTTGAATTTATTAGTTAATTACTTTTTTTTTTATTTTGGCTACACCGCAATGACCATTTTGTGACTTTGATGAGTGATTATGCAAAAACTATGAGGCCTATTTTTTTTTATTATTTTGGGAAATGACGTGTTATCTGACGTGCAAAAGTTGAACAGTGTTTGGCACAAATATAAAAAAAATTAAATTTTCCGGGTCCAACGCCCTTAACAACTAGATCTTCAGCGCATGTGTTTGATGGAATTATGTTGTGAGTTTGTCGCAGCACCGGAATGAATGGGGCGGGGGAACCGGAAGATTCCCGATAAAATCAGTCGACCAGCAGAACCACACTTGTTTCCATATTTACCAGGTCGCGCCTAACTTTTGTGAGGTCTGTTGTCTCATTACTTTCCGATGTTGTTTTTAAGAACTGCGTCACAGACTGCAGTGTATCTGTAATATGTAATAAACATTTATATTTTCTAGATTGCAAAATGTTTTGTGCAGCTTAGCTTGTTATTAATTAAAATCAATGTATGTTTTTCAAGAGCCAGCACAATCAAAAAAGATTTGTCGAAGCAGAATCTTAAAAATGGACGTAATTTTTTTTTGTCAGCACAAAGGTTTTAACTTTTAAAGCAAAATTTATCGTAAGAAATTATTACCATTTCTTAAAGCAGTATGTTAAGATTTTTACTTTGGAAACTCCTGAAATAGCACCATTTTGCACCTACGAATCGAAGTTTTTCCGGAGGGCAGAGTAGGTGAAAGTTAAAGCATTCAACCACTGCACTGAGAAAAAAAGTAATGTTGTAGTTACCGCACTTGTGTTAAAATAGGGACAACAAACCAGTTCGTTTGTCGGTACCATCTGGACAGTTTCTTCAACAATGTGTTCTGTAGAAGTTAGTATCTGGTGTGTAAAAGTAACAAGGCTCTTTTTTCCTTCAACAAAACAGATTGTTGAAGGAACAGTTCTCATTGTACCGACAGCCAAACTGTTTTGGTGTCCCTATTTTAACACAAGTATGGTACCTACAACTATACTCATTTTTCAATGTGACTACGAGGCAAAGCTGCATATGTGCATAAAAGGAATTGAGACCAAAATGGTGGAGCCTTTTCGCCATAAAAACGTGACTAATTAGTAAACAGAGATGATGGTATATCGCGAAACTGTTTTATGCCAACATACATTTATGACTGGGTAATATACGTCTGACACAACGTAGCTCTATGCAGACCAATAGCAGGCATCAAATATTGCAGTAGCAGGATTCTTATTGGCTCAGTCAAATAGGGTAATAACTGTAAGTACGAGCGAAAGTCAGTAACCTTTCGTTAAGTTAAACGTGCGTTGCAACCCAGCAAACAGTCCAGTTTTCTCGCAATAAATCATCATCGCTAAATATAAGTTATTAATTATGCCTGTTAAATTACGTTTTCACTTTTGCTTCACCTAAAGACGGGAGCAGATGTCATCTCCCGAGACGTCGTGAAAAGTCTGTCTTTAGAAATCTGCTGTGTTCTTTTGTGTCTTCATCGTTGTGTCGTCTAGTCTGTTGTCTGTGACATCATTGTTATTCGGTCTTGTGTCCAGCATTGTCTTCGTCCCAGTATTGTCTGTGCTGTCTTGATTGTGGCATCCTGAGTTTAACAGATTATTTTTTTGTACCTCGACTTTTATTTTTGGATGTTTATTTTATTTCCCTTTACTTTTGCTTATTATTTTCTTATGGGAGCTATCATGTGCTTTTGTTTTGGTTTTTGAATGTGTTGACTACAGCCAAACTAGGCTTGTTTTCTTTTTTTGTTTGTTTGTTTTTTCTTAGTCTCATACTAAGATCTGGGACGACATAATATTGCAATGGCGTATGTATACAATAGTACAGTACGTTATTGAATTACCATTTACAGTACGGCTAGTGGTCCGACCACTTGCCTACCATCTCAGAATTTTAGGTCTGATTCCTCGAACAGTCGTTTCTGATTTCCACACGAACGAAATGTGGCGGACAATGTCATTAGACAGAATATTTTGTCAACGTACAACGGTCTTCCCTGTTACTGCTTTCCGCCGTTGATCCATCCTTACATCGCAATCATCAGCCGAAGGGTCACGTTCAGCGTCTAGAACCAGCAGCGCGACCTGGGGTGTCTGATTCAAATTTCAGCGTTACTATTAAGGTGCCTCCCTAGATAGGCTGCGTTTGTGTGTGTGAGGCAGGAACGGTAAGATTGCAGTTGGTCGGTGTAGCGATATAGTTTGAAGTGTGGGACTTTTACGTTGTGACCACATTATTTTATTTGTGGCCAGCATAGTTCAAAGTCCAACGCTTGTTTCTGTAGTTGTGTTTTTCGAATCCGGATGTTATTTTTACAGGTACAGAAGTCTGAATAAAAAAAATTTTTTTTGGCCATTTTGAGGGATTCGAAAATGATGTTTTAAATAGCCTGCGTGCCGAGTTTTTTAAACGGTAGCGATATAGTTTGAAGTGTGTGTTTTTTCATAGATATACAAATATAATACACACATTTAGTGGCTTCCTTAAAAAATCGCAACTCGCTGCGACGCTTTTCGAGCGCAGGTAGGGAGGCCTCTTAACATAGGTAAATATCAGCAAGAAGGTAGGCTGCGTGTGTTCTCAACTGTACTTGTTTAATTGCTAGTGTATGCTTCAACCTCTGAGACGTAAACGTGCTGTGGATGTCAAACCAAGTGTATAATGGGTTCAAAGACCTGCATGTTGGATTGCACAGTCCTGTGTACTCTCTTTATGCATGTCCGCCAATGGATCGGTGTCCTCAAGGTCACGTTTAATAAACAATGGCCCGATAGAAAAAGTTTCCAGTATATACATGACTTGGAAATCTAACCTCTCCTCAGTTGAATCCGTGAAATTTCCGGGACACTAATAATGGGTACCTTGCAGCTATATAGCTCGTGAGTGGCCGCATTACATTCTGTTAGACCCAGCTGTACAGTTGTTACAGGTCCCTGCTACGTGTACCGAGATTGTACAGTACTGTACCTTGTAACTGCTCACCACACACCACTGGCAAAGCCATTGCATTTTCGTGAAAAAATGTTGTACTAACTTGTCTCAATACTTTATGTTCGCTGTTATGCTTTGTGGTCAGTGGTTTCCTGTTTTAATTCTCGCATTGACAAAAGAAGCAAAAAAATTCAAAATTTCAGAATTTTTTTTTAATATTCGAAATTATTTTGTGATTGATTTTAAAACATGTCAACCATTAGCCAAAGACATATAGTTTCAATATTAATTTTTAAATTTATTTATATTCATTGGTTTTTGCGGCTTTTGAAAACAAAATCCCGCATATTTTAACTTTGAAGTGCCGTTATGAGAAAACCGGTTGAGCTATTTATTTTTTTTTGTTGGAGAGAAAAATTACTCCTAAGCAACGTCTCTAAAACTAACACTTATATCACACAAACATAAAATTAGGATTTTCCCCCACTTGAACAACTTTACAGTCTTCACAAGTCTGTCTGGACACTGACCTTGTGTCTGACAAGCCATTGTGTGTTGTGGAAGATTCCCAATTGGCCGGGCCTCATTCCAACGTGTTGTTTTGCAGCTGCTGTTTGGCGATCGACTCTTCGGCGATCGACTCTTCGGCATATTTCTGACTCGAGTGGTAAATTCCGCTTCTGCCTGCTTGGGTGTTCTGTACTCATTCTCATTGCACAAAAGTGAAGAAACCCTGGTGGAAGAGGCAACTGTACCGCCCGGACGGTGAAAGGCGCGTGTTCTGTCCCGACGTAGTTACGTACAGTACTACGTGACTCATGTTGTATGTAGATAATAGCACGTGTGGCCTAGCCGCAACACGCCGAGTCACGAGTGTGCAAGTTGTCAAGACACGCAGCGCTGAACATTGTCCTTGATGTCTAGCCGACGACGATGGCCTGGCGTCGTGATGCGTCATACGAGGGACATGAAAATTGACTGAGTTCAATGAGCCGCGTGTTACAATCCTCTTCCCTACGCCTTCCCAAGCTTCGTCAATTAGTGAGTAAGAGATTTTGGTCAGCGTTTAACATCGTCTTAAGCGCTAGTGAAGGGTGACATGAGGTGAGTACGGAGCAGCGCCGGAATGAAAAAAAAAAAAAGGGGGGGGGGGAAGAAAGGGCGATCTCCGAGAAAACCCACCTTCCAACGGCATCTTCCGGCACGATTCCCACACGCAAATATCCGGAGACCGACCCAGTCGGGAATCGAACCCGGATCAGCTTGGTGGGAGGAGAATGATCTGAACATTCGGCCAACGCGGCTCCTCGTTAATTAGTCTACAGCCCGCTGTTCCAGAAAGTAACAGCTAATAAACTAATGGTCGTGGCTTGATTATACACAGGACAGTGCAATATATCTAAAGGCACGAGTATTTCGCATATTGATTCTAGGTCAGATTGAACGTCAATGATGTATACTTCACTGTCATTACTGTGTTCGGACAACAGTTGTTTTGATACACATTTGACGACAGCAAATCTGTAACATTTAGGGACCCCTAATTTTCGCGAAAATAATTTTGCCCCAGTTGGTATTTGCCAACTTTATGAGTAAATATTTATCCACAACTACTAATTCGTTACGCGTGATCTCTTGCGCCGCAGTTAAATGCACGAGGTTCCGGCGTCAGAGATTGTGCCTCAGAAGTTCGTAACACTGGAAACAATTTTCTTTAAATCGTTTCTAAAACTATTGTCTAGGATTGCTATTGTTTAATTTTCGCAAATTAGCTTCAAGAGACCTACAGTTATAGATTAATGCTTGTATCGTTGAATTATGTACCACGCCCTCTTAAAAGTGATTTTGTGCTTATATAATGGTAGGGATACCTTTCATTCTTGTTTTCACGTGCTTTATAATAAACTTATGTTAGCTCTGGAAACACGTACTTTAATGAACCATTAACTAAATTACACAAACCTTTTGGAATCTAGAAATTAGAAAGTACTATTTAACATTACAGAAACAATTAATTTACTATCTAATATATTACGAATCGTGCGCAACTAAGGTTGCAGCTGCACTCCTTTAACCCCGTGTGTGCACGCCTATGCAGATATTACACTTCTTTGTGAAATAGACTGTACCAGGAGCGCTAGACTGGCCTTTGTCTCGTTTTCTTTTCTTTCATTCTTCGGTTCTTCAGACCCTTTAATTACCTGTTGATTGGCTATCGAGTCCTTCCTGGAAAAACCCCTACTCTCATATCTTTTGCGGATTGTCATGCTGCCGAAAGCATTTTTCTCTTGAAAACTTGCATACTTTTTTTATCGGTATCCTCTAAAGTTAATTAATGTTTATTATTATTTTTCGCTTTAGTCTTTTCAAAATTTTAGTCATTTTACTGTTGAATGTTTCGTATTTATCTACTGTTGTAATATGGTTTTTTTCTTTAAAATTTCCTACGGCTACCATTTTGTTCGTTTTAGTTCACTTAAATAATTAATAGAAATTGGCAACTTTAAACTAGCTCACATGCTAACTAGGCTCTGTAAGGAAATATACAACATTAATAGTTATTTTTACGGCATCGATGGCTCTGTGCAAGGTGTTCAAAAGTAGTTACATTTTACGTTAATAATTTTTGTCAGCCCTGTCAAGTAAGTATTTGTTTCCCAAACATTTACACTTGCCTTGTTTCACGCTGGCGCAGAATCCATTAAAGGCCTGCTGGCTGACTGACATAGAAAACTTCAGTACATTATATTTCTCCCCACTCTCTGCTCGCATTCTGTAATGTGGTAGCGTGCCAAAAGTACATTAATTTTAACAAATAAGTAAACCGTGTCATTTATAACTTACAAAATAACATTTCAGATGATTTTTCTGTGAAATAATTTTATCATTGTTATATTTGGTAATATGGAAATAAAATGTCTGTCTGTGTGTAATGTTTGTACCTAATACCATTCATCCGAATGGAATTACCCAAAAAAAAATGTAGTGAAAATTTTGGTTTTTTAAATTTAGTTCTTTTTAAGGTATTGAAAATAGAAATATATTTTTAAAAATAATTCCTTAAGAAAATTTTGAGTTTTTCGACTGAGAACGGGGTACCCAAAATATGTAGTGAGTTTGGTTTCTAAAAACCGTCCTTAATGAACATTTACATTGTTTTGTACAATTTGGAATTTTCAGAAATGTTTTGTTTCAGAAGTTCTTTAGATAATAAAATTTGTTTACCGTAATTTATCACTTTTAATAATATTATTGGTATTAATAGTATTATTTGCATCAAATTTGAAGTGCCGAAAGTTCTTATCCAACATTTGTATTTTTTAAAGTGCTTTTTGGAACCATTTAGTTTTTGTAAATTATTAACAGTAGAAAAAATTTTTTTTAGGAATTACTTAAGGTTATTTGGAGTACTAGGACTGCTTTTGAACAACTCAAAGAAGCATTTAATTGAAAGCCACGAGAAAGAAGTCGCAGGAAATAGTTACTAGAACATAATATATTTTAGTTTCTTCTTTTGATCATTTTGTTTCCTGTTGATATTAACATTGGTAAGTGAAATATGTTATGTAATAGAAAAGTATTTAATTCGTGTGTATGGAATTGCTGATATAATTGTTTATATACATGTTTGTTACTGTTACAAAGAGTCCCGTTACGAGGTTGCCTGATGCCCTGTAAAGGCTTGTACCGCCTCTACCTCTAATAATACAACAGAACACACGAGAAGAGATAAGAACTATTGTACAGGTATCTGTTGTTACGAGAGTAACTTTCCCTGTAACACATCTGAAAGCGGGGCAAGTTGGTGGCCTGAAATTTGAAATTAAAAAGTAAAAAATTCAAGAACTAAAAGAAAAATGATATTTATATAGGAGACCTTCTAGACTACAACATCGTTATTCACCTCTTTCTATTTTTCAGTTTGGTAGGTCAGTTGGTTAAAGTGGAGTACATTAAACCGAAAAATGCAAATTTTGACGTTTACGAGTCCTTACACAAAAACTGTGAGGAATAAAAAAATTTCATTAGAACAAAATTTGGTCACAATTTACGTCTAAAATAATGAAAAATATCTGGTACAACTATAAAAATATCTGGTACAACTATAAAAATATCTGGTACAACTATAAAAATATGTGGTACAACTATAAAAATGTCTGGTACAACCATAAAAATATCTGGTACAACTATGAAAATCAAAATTTAACGATGAAAATTGCTGTAGACCTTGCCCTTAAGGGCGTTGGTCCTATAAAAAATGTATTATTTTATATGTGTGCAAAACTATGCTTAACTTTTACTCATAAGATAAAATGCCATTTCCCCAAATAAAAAAAAACAGGCCTGATAGTTTTGACGTAATCACTCATCAGTCACAAAATGATTGCTGCAGTGTAGCCAAAATTTAAAATAAAAGTAATTTACTTATAAAATCAAAATTACAAGAACTGAAAGTCATTATGTCAGCACATTTGATGAAATATCAGACAATAGTTAGTTTTGGAAAATTCAGTAATAGCCGCAACTCAAACTTATGCAAAAATTTACTTATTTTCAACAATTAAAAAAAAAAAATCCCGTTGTAATCCCAGAGGTGTCTTGAAGTAATTCACAAATGATCTTGTTTCTGCAAGTTAATAACTTTTTTTTAGTTTTGGGTAAACCCGAAAGGCCATAATAGGACTTCGATGAATAATTATGCTAAAACCATTGTGCCTAACTTTTTTTTATTTGGCGAAATTACATGTTATCTGATATATAAGTTGAACAGAGTTTGGCACGAATGTAAAATAATGAGAATTTTTATGGGATAACGTCCGTGAACAATGCCTCTTGGACCGGTAATAATAACGATTTGAACACCGTAGAGAACTACTTGGACGCTAGTTCAGTACTTGGTGCGTAGCGGAATTGCGACATTTTGCGTTATTTGACTGAGTTATCTTCCTTAGCGTTCTCTCACTTGTACGCCATTTAAACCGAACGAAGTGTGTTAATTTTTCGTGGCAACTCACAATTAACTATGCGGAAAACGTGTTTTTAATTTGTCCCAAAAGTGTACATAGGGGAAGTAATGCTGCCCTGAAAATAGATTTTCGAATTACAAATTTATTAATATCTCAAAAACTACTACATATTAAACAGCGATACTCTGAGCACTATATCAACAATGACTGTTCTTCATTCTCAGAAGTTTAGTTTTATAATTATTATTATCTCCCCGTCAATGTTCAAATGGGGTACAATGTCTTGTTTTGTCTTGTAACTGTGGAACACGTCGTTGTTATTTATGTTGTACTACAGAACATTGACCAGGTGTAAAAGTGTAATAAAAAAATATTATTGTCGGAAGTGCTAAAGTAAACCATTTTCAAGAAAATAGCATATAATTTAAAAAAAAAAATTAAAAATCTAATAATGTGTCGCCTGAAACATATGCAGGCATTACGACTGTCTTGCAAGGCGGGTAACCAAACAAATAGGCGTGTCGCAATGATGCGATTTCGATAGCTTTTTAATCGAATAATTGTAACTCAGATGGTGTAAATGTAAGTTACATAGCACGGTAAAGCTGTTGCATTCTGTGGCGAGGAAAACTGTGGTTTTAAAATAAAACCCACCAATCTACGGCAATGTGCACTACGTTTTACAATATCCCAATTCCAGGTAGTCCCAAAAACAGTAGAACCAGTGTCGCTCTGGATACGAAACTACACAAAACATACATCACATTACTGGCGTAAGTAATGGTATAAGTGATGTTATAAAATGTGTTTCTTGTTATGTAAATTTGTTATATTAACAACAGTTGTGCAAACACTTAAATAAATTTGCTACTGTGTGATTACTTCAGATAGTAAAGATTGTGCTTTCAAACTTAAGTTACAATATAACGTAAAACGTAGAGTCAAACAGGAAATATCATTTTTGTTTAGTAGTTTTATACCTGTAACACCTTTAAGAGCAATATTGTGACTACGAATTTGGAATATGCTAAGTATCAATATTACAAAATAGCCTAGGCAACGAAAAATAAGTCTCTGAAAATCTTACAAATGATACCTTAATGCAAAGATAAGTTGTATAATTTACAGATTATCGATATTGTAATAAATAATCCCTTTTTTATCTTGAAAAGTTGACTAAAACTACTACATAGGCGACGTAGTACAGAGAAAAATAAGATTGTACAGAGTTGTAGTTAGCAAATAAGGGTTTACAAGACGTGCTCGAAGTTTGAACCTCTCATGTCCACACATGCTTGTAGACGACGCATATGAGTGACGAATACGTTCCAGCACACCATGATTTGCCCGCCCTCCATGGCATGCATTCTGCACACGTAGCCACAGTTCTTGGTTATTTGGCACGTCACTCGCGTACTCCTGGCTCTTTAAATGACCACACAAGTAGTAGTGTAAAGGGTTCAGATCCGGTGACCTTGCAGGCTAAGCCTCGGGACCATCACGTCCAATCCAGCGCCGTGGGTAAACAGCATCCAGGTACTGCCTGATTGCACGAATGAAGTGTGCTGGTGCCCCATCATGCATGTACCACATGTAACGACGTAGGTGCAGTGGTAATCTTCCAGTAACACTGGTAGGTCATTCTACAGGAACGCAAGATACGAAGCTCCGTTGAGTCGATTAGGAAGAATATGAGGGTCAATTAACATTTCACCTACGATTTTCGCCCAAATGTTCATACCGATTTACTCACGATTACTCGTGGCTTTCTTTGTTAACGGTGCCTCTTAGCACAAGGCCATCCCGGTGCCCGGCCCCCATGGGCGAGGAGAGAGATCACGCTCCACCACGCAATGGACTTAGGCTAACAGTCAGTTGGGACCGCCGAACCCTTAGACGGAACACTAATCTGCGCCTCCATCCACCTTCCAGTGGAGTAACAGTAGCTAGTGAGAGAGCCTAGGGCCACCCTTCCCAGGATCTCGCCCACAGTTCTGTCCCCCGACTGAGATCCTCACCTCAGCCTTCTATTGGATTGAGTCGGGGCCTATCTAACCCCTAACAGACTGTCCAGGTCTGCTACCGGGCACTTTTGCAGCCTACTCATCGACCTTTCTCAGAGAAAGGGTCCTCTCCAGATCTGCCCAGCATCCGGGCAACCACCACCACCACTACGAGACCAACCCAGACCAGGCACGTGAGAAAACCTCATCGTGGGGCTATTTGGTCGCTCGTAGTACTACCTGATTTTCATGGCATTTGTGGGTTTTCCAGCCTGACCGTCAGGGTACTACAAGAACGCCCTAGGGTACTTCTTTCTACTGAGCACCCACCCTTGTGAGAACTGATGCTGGAAATGTGACTCACGAACTACGTGCGGATTTAAATGATACCACACATGCTCATTGTGGAAGTTAAACACGCCACTTCTGGTAAACACTGCTTCATCTGTGAAGATAACAGCACAACAGAATGCCGGATTTTCTGCTAACTGACGTAGGAACCATTGACAGTACTGCAACCGAGCCGGGTGATCTGGTAGCTGAAGTGACTGTACAGGCTGAAAGTGAAAGGCGTGTAATCTCGTTGTAGCATGCGACGTACTGTAGACTGCGATGCATTTAGTCTTGAAGCAATTTTCCGTGTACTGATGCGTGGATTGTCAACCACGCAGTTGAAAACGTCATCTTCAATAGCCAGCCGGCGGCGTGCCTTGACATTATGCGTGTTCTTCCAGTCTCACGCAAGCGCAAGCTACGATTAACTGCAATGAATGTTTCTGCGTTTGGCAATCGTATAGTTGGGTATTTTTCCGCATATCTCCTTCGCGTAGCAGCTGCATTGCATATTGTTTCTCAACATGTTAAAATTACGTCACTGAGTTCCTCGTTACTCCATTCCTGCATGTCTACTGTGTGTCACTTCCAAAGTGTGTAGGTAAGCAGAAGTCCCAGCTTTCTTACACGCAGATGTTTACTTTCACCTTCATTTAACAGATAATGGTATTCTGTACAAGCTTCATTACCTCTGACGACCATACATAATAGCTTCATCAGCATTCTATGCGGGGTATTATGAGAACCCTTGTTTAATATGAAAGTACAGGCATAACATTAAACATTAACTTTATGAATTACCATAAACAGGCGTGCAGAAGTATCCGTTAATCTATCTGAATAATATGACTCCGTGAAAGCCTAAATGAGAGTACTGCAAAGGGTGTAGCGAAAGACAAAGACAAATATTACACATGTGCTAGCCCTATCCTTATAAGAAACTAACTTTAACAATAACAAAGAACAATGCTAACTGAGTCCCATACCTCAGTAGCGAATACACAATACGACCACAAGTCTGAAAAAACCCCTATACTTATAGGTGGTAAACTTCAGGGGACACACGCCCCGAAACACACATACACCACGGGGACACCGCCCCAAAACACATACAGCAGCAAAATCTACCGAGTCCCATACCTCGGTAGTATGCATACAATACCTATCACCCTAACACAGTTTCAAAGCAGGCACATACAGTGCATGAAAATTACTCAATCCAAATATTATCAATGATCTGCTATAAATTTACTTTCTCTGCAAAGGTCTAACCTTGAAAATTACACGCCAGCAATTATTAATTAACAAATACGAACAAAACTCAAATATTTAAATGTCTGCCCCCCCCCTCTCTCTCTCTGAAAGCTGAAAATATAGAAGATACCAGAAGTTAAATATTGAAAAACCCGAACGCGAAAGTTAACCTGAATTATTAAGTAAAAAGGAGAAAAAAACACGAACAGCAAAACACGAACGAAACACTAGGACTTGGGCCATTATGCTACAGGACTTCAACTAAAAAAAAAATTACAAATAACTAAACAGGCGCCGAAAATTAATCAATTACAAGTCCTGCAGCTTAACAACCCGCCATTCCACATTTACAATAACGAATAATAAGACTGACACTTACATTTCACTGGAAGCCGACTGAACGCACATATGAGAAATCCACGAAGCTTTATACTAACAGCGAGCGATTATTAAATCTCTGAAAATAGTCCGCCTAACATGGCGGAGCAACAGTAACACATAAAAATTACAATAAAATAATTATCACTAATAAGCCTGAAAATACATAATGACAACTAAATACAAACTTTGTACAACTCGGTGTGTAGAAAATTAATTACATAATATCTCAATTTATAAATTTCAGATATTGACAAGAAAAATAATTATAATAACACGAAGAACAGTTTCTTGATGTACGGCGCCGTTCACTTGAGTGCGCTAGTGTAACACGAAGTTAGTTGGACTCTCTGCACCTGTGTCTCTGCTTAATTCACATCATATCTATGGAGGTGAAACATCGTGTTTACCAACTACTCCCTTTTCTATGGTGTTTACATACTGCGTCGTAAAATGTTCCGAACTAATACAAGTGGATTGGTGGAACACAAGGTACGTAAGTGTTTCAATTGACGTGAAATGTTGAAAACTTAGCTGCGGAGAATATACAGATGTAAAATAAAGTCGATATTTTAGTAGCTGGAAATTTGAAGTGTCCAAAATTATCGGGCGACGTAAAAACTTGCCGGTCAAACCGACAAGGTCGGTTCAGTACTGTCGTTTCTGAACATTATGTACGTATAGCCAGTTTCACTTCAGACCAGGTAGGTCGGGATTAGTTCTTTGATACAGTGCACGTTTATTATACGCCGAAAGTTCTCCAGGTTGTATTTAATGAAATGTGATCCAAACAGAAATGCACGTATGTTTGAAATCTCAGTAGGCTTATACAGTGCTAATCGGAAATAATTGGGAACAAGGCTTTTTCGGATTACCACATTTACGGACTGATTGAAATTCTTCCTATAATTATTGGCGTGAATAAAACTTACCGAAATCAAAAACACATAAGAATTGATATGTGCAAGATCATACGTAATACAGTGTTGTAAAATTAGATCAAGTGTAGCGCTTCGTCTCTGCATTATTATGAGAACATTATTAAAATTTCGATTTTTATATATTATCAAAGGCTGTAAACGGTGATTTATGGCAGTAAAACAAGCCTCTTTTATAAGTTTAACCGTAAGCTCAGTGTATCGAGATCATTGGTTATGCTGCTGGCTGTCATCTGTACCAGAATTCGTTACCCTATTTGACAGTGCCAATGAGAATTTTGCTAGTGTAAGGTTTTGCACCTGTGATTGATATGTAGAAAGTAGAAAGCTATGCCGTTTCGTACAATTATTATCATCGAATAACGTATGTTGCAAGAAACGGCAGTGTTTTCAAGGGTATATTGGCAAATACATGTTAGCAATATTTCACCATCTCTACACACGGCTTATAGCCATACAAGCTAAGCACGTGTTAGCCCTATACAAATAATTTCATTAGGCGTGTCGAAACATCTGTAGTACAATCACAGAAGTATACGTTACATTCACAAAGTTCATGTACTTCTTGCAATTTGTTTTTTCCGTACATACTCGTTTGGATTATCTGGGTGTTAGGATCAGCGAGACTCCACCGTAATTTATCGCGAAAATTTTCCAGTCTCGTATAATAGCTTAAATGCTAATCCACCAGTGTTGTAAAATACGCGTTATCTGGGCTGTTGCGACAAAGTGTCTCGTTAGTCCCATGTTATCAGCGGCTAATGGGATCCGTATGTCGGCGGGAGCACTCGCCTGATGAGAGGGGACGACGGATTGGCTTGTCACCTACGAGGGATTTCCTCAATAAACGGGCTGATAGCGCAATAAATCCGCCTGATAGCACCGACACTGGATCTGGCACTTTTCTCGTCGCTGGTTGGCTGAACGTTTTGTTTCATTGGCGCCAACCGAGCGTTAGTTGTGTGTGGCATAACGTGAATGTCGCGAGTCATTGTTGTCAAGCCAACTATACGACCTGGGTCGTACATGTAATATAATTTATAGGTGTGTACGACATTACGATACAAACTTCGGATCGTATGTTTATTGTACAATCTACCAGCCATGCTTCACACTTCCATATGGTATTTTAGTGATTTGGCATATATGTCATGTATATAATTTTTTTGGGTATCAACCTAACTGCAGCTCTGCTTCATAGTCAGTGATTGGATGTTTTTGTTTTTACTTATAGCGGGCTATGTTTCTACCTGCAAATCATATACAGAATGTTACAATAATTTACGGCCAAACTTTCAGGAAACATTCCACACACACACAAAGAAAGAACATTTATGATATAGACATATGCCCGGAAACGCGTAATGTTCATGGTAGAGTCCCTTCCATTACCTCTCGTTACATGTCATCGTAAAAAACATTTCGTACAGACACTGTTCCAATTACCCAATTGAATGTTTCGTTAGAATGTACGTTACTTCCTAGGATCACTGTCAGGTGGGCGACGTGATGGAAGGTAATCATGACTGCATTGCGTCTCTTCAACTCACATGAAATGATGGACTGGGAGCACACAGTGGCCCACCTGGCGGTGAACCTAGGAAGTAAAGTACATAGTAAAGCACCAATCCATTGGGTATTTGGGACATTTTCTGTACGAAGTGTTATTTACGATGACAGTTAACGAGATGTAAGGAATTGAGCTCTGCCATGGTAACTAAGCGTTTCCGGACACGTGTCCATAGCACATATTTTCTTTCTTTGTGTGTGTGAAGTGTTTCCTGAAAAATTGGCTGTACCTTTTTGTAACATCCTATATTGTGCTTGCGCAGTCACCTTATTGCCATCGGTACACTCAAATGAGCGACACCTCAGCTCAAAGACAAGCTATCAGTAACCACGAAGCAGAACTGCAGTTGTGCACATAAGACACTGAAAAAATTGTGTGCAAAAATATTGTTGCAAACTTACTGTCCTAGACGCAACCAGGCCCAATCGGGGCGGAGGACTTTATAGCTAAAATATAATAATTAACGATGCAATTTACAATTCTGTCAGGTGGAGAGGGGTAAGATGTCGTGACTCGTCGCATCACCCAGCCCCGTTTCACCGAAAAAGGGGGACGGGAGTCAGGAAGAGGGAGTGGCACGTCCCTCTGCCTCGCCAGCGCGCTCGAGCGCTGTCTCGTTACAATACGTTCACCAAAATCCAGTGGCTCTAGTTATATAATTGTAGAGAGAATGAAAAATCGCGTGGATATTTAGTGCCAAAGTTGTCTCAAAAGCGCTTCAGCATATTACGCCTTATTTGATTGGGCGACGATAACTTGTGTCGGTTCAAAATATTACAGACGAATAACAAACGGTCATTATCGGATTACTAGAAATTCCATTGAGCCCGATTAAATATGAATACATGAATAAGGGAATAACAACATAGGACTCGTAGGTGTATTATGAGTTACATTTGACTCTGAATTTTGTTGATAGGACTGTGGATAGAGATTTTAGTATATTGCGAAAATATTTCGTGCCAACATACCCTTGAAGACGCTGTAGTTAATTGCAACACAATTGATTGGGTAATGTACGTTTGACACAACGTAGCTGTCTGCAGACCAATAACAGGCATCTATTATTACAATGGCGGGATTCTTATTGGCTCAGTCAAATAGGGCAACAGCTTCACATACAAGCGAAAGCCAGTAATCTTCTGGTAAGCTAAACGTACATTTAAACCCAGGAAATAGCCAAGTTTTCTCTGGTTATGGATCATTTTGTGCAGTGAGCGTTTGTAGTATGGAATTTTAAAGTTAATTTTGTTATATAGATTTCCGATTTTGGCTTGTTACCATAGTGTTAATGTGCGATCCTGACAGCAGTCGAGATTACCAACCTTGGACTTGGAATCTAGTCGACGACATTTTCACACTAGAGTAGAGTTCCATAATTACCTGTCGGTTGTTAACAAACCTCGCTCAAGTAAAACGTGTTGATGAACCTTTCCTTAGATTTGATCAAATTAAACTTTAGGATTTTCCAAAATAACTAACAAAACTTGTTGTATGTTGTGGCCTCTTTTTCTTTTACAGAAAATCGGATGATTTCATATAGGTAGTAGGACTTGTATCGTCGACAGCGAGGTCATTAGAGACGACACACAACTTGGTACAATGACAGGAGCTGAGAGAGAAGTCAGCCATGGCCTTTGTTAAGGAACCATCCCAGCATTCGCCTGGAGTGATTTCGGAAAACCCTGAAAAAAAAAAACTTAAATCAGGATGGCTGGAGTTGGGGATCGAACCCGTGTCTTCCCGAATGCGAGTCCAATGTGTTACAATTGCGCCACTTCACTCGGTATGGCCTGTTAGTAGGCATCCCAGAATTCGTATGGAATGCATTCGAGAAATAATGGAAAACCGAAATCTAGATAACTTGACCAGGAATCGAATCTGTGTCCTTCCGAATGCGTATTTTTTTGTGTTACTCCTTTTTCTCCCGCACGTCACATTCCCTCACTGCTCAGTTATACTGCTTAATTTGACACCCTAAGGACTCGGTATGTAGGACGCTCATTTTAAACTGAATACTCCACAGCACTTAACCAAAACCTCTATTTAATTGGTGTCAAAGTTGTAAAGTCTTGAGAGTGAAACATTTACACTGGTTTTTAGTTACATGCATGTTTTAATATTGTAACGAGTCAGTGCTCTCGCAGGCACGAGGCTAAAGAGCCGCGCCACCCCCGTTCCTCCCCTGCTCGTTGCCTACAGCCCCGGCTGCGAGGTGCCAGACTGCACCACCCCCTCTTCCTGCTTAAGACTTACGGGGACTGGTAGTAAACTTGAAGATAGCTCTCCGTGCCACGTGTTCGAGTAGGCTAATAGGCGTGGCTAAGGGCCGGGGGCGCGGTTCATCACAGTGACGTGTCTAGAGGAAGTCGCAGTGGTGGGGGTGCGAGCCATCTGCCTTGTCCTTCCCCTATCTCATTGTAAGCCAATCTCCCCGAGAGGAAGGGTCTTGCTGATATACGCGACGAGGCGGCTCTCGCCGTCCGTGTAGCGACGCGCGATGGCTTAGGCTT
>PNEQ01122964.1:0-21167 GCA_003012365.1 Medauroidea extradentata | reverse complement strand
GCGGCCGGTACCTGCAACATAATTAACGTCGTGACCGATCAAAAGCCGCCGGAGGAAGCGCCTATTCTTTTCGTCGAAATAAACTATAAGTATCTACCTCTCGTGACGCAACCCGCAGTGCGTGAGTCCCTTAGGCCGATTAAAAAAAGAAACTTCTTTGTTATTTTATTTCAATTAAAGCTAGCCGGGCATACTACAACATTACTAAATACGAACCCAATCATCCAGCATTAATCACGTAAGAGACAGAGCAGCGACACCTCTTATTAATACCAAACGCGGTTCACGAACGAGCAACCAACAACAAAATCGTCGCATGGTGTTGGTTTGAAATAAATCTTGCAACTACTTAATAATATTTTCAAGAGATGAGAAGATTTTATAAATATTCCTAGAATAAATATTACTATACCTTTAAAGTACTAAATATGATAAAACCATACGCTGTTATCTATTCACAGAAATGTAATTAACTGCAACTGTTGCTTTGTGTATGCGATAACCTAACTCACAACAATGCAAAATCATGTTAACTTCATGGGAATGCCATAGTTTAGAATTCCGTGGCTTTTCCTGATCACGAGCTCTGGAAAAGCAAATAATTTGGTAAACCTATCCATTTAGAGGTTCTAAATTTCGAAGACATTAGGGCCTATTCCATTAAAACCTTCCAGAATTTACGTAACACGTGAAACGTTCCCTCAACTTCGTTTGTTTCTTCTGAACGCTGATGACAATTATTTGATTGCGAACAACTCGTAACGATGCTTGAAGCTTAGAAACCGACCGACGCAGACTTGTACAAAGTACTGTAAACCATTGTTACTTATTAACGGCACTCAAAAAAAGTTTTACTATTTAGGCCTTTTGAGTAAGATGCGTGTACACAAAACCATAAATTACCAACCCATATCAGTTTCGTTGGACTATTTCTTCAATAAACGTTCGAAATAATAATTTAATGTTCCCCCAACCCCCTACGTTTCGCAGAGTAACTCTGATTTGGGTACCTTTAAAAAGAATACCAGAAATAGCTTTTAGAACCTGGTCAGTCATACGTTTTCTTCTCTTTTAGTTACAGACAGTACTTTAACAATATACTTATGTTTTAAAAGTTTTTAAATACAAAAAAATAATATATATATATTAAGTCCTTAATTATTTTCAGCAGGTTAACTAAACTGTGAACTAATTGCTGCCCATTCTAGCGGTTTGGTAAAAAGCCATTCAAAGGGTTGTCACGCGTTCGCCAATGTTATTGGTACATTAATTCTCAATTTTAATGTATTTGCTGGTACCCAATACATTAATAAAAGAGATTATGGTTAGAGAGGATACTTTACCGCGGGAATACTTGACGTTTTCTGGATTCCAACACACGTTCAGCTTACCAGAATATGACTGGCTTTCGGTTTTATGTGGAGCCATTGTCCTATTTGACTGATCCAATAATAATCCCGCTGTTTTAATATTTTATGCCTGTTATGGGTTTGCAGACAGCTACGTTGTGTTAGACGTACGTCCCCTAATCTTACGTGTTGTAATTACCTACAGCGTTTTCAAGGGTATGTTGGCACGAAACATTTTCGAGATATATTATCCTCTCTAATGATGGTTAGACACCATGGAAAATCGCGAAAATATTCAACATAGTCTCCAATAAACTGTAGTATATTAACCGTGACACGTGTGAACAGTTTTGGGACAAATCACACACGCTCTGTGTCCAAGCTGTACAGTTCTAACTGGGTTGTTGAAGAGAGAAAAAATGCTACAATGTTGATACAAAATATTCAGTGTTTTATACATCACGTTGGAGCCTACCAAACAGTCAACTATTCCCGCGATTTTCCAGTGTCTTTAATTATGCTATATAGCGAAATTTTTCTGTGCCAACATACTCTTGAAAAGACTGTAGTTTCTCGTGACATGTATGACTGGGTGACAAACATCTGACATCATAGCTGTCTGCCGACCAATAATTGGCATCACATATTACAATAGCGGGATTCTTATTGGCTTAGTCAAATAGGGCAACAGCTCTACGTACAAGGGAAAGCCAGTAATATTTTCATAAGCTGAACGTGAGTTGAAATCCAACAAACAGTCAATGTTTCCCGCGATAAATTATCATTAGAGATGATGGTATATCGCGAAAATGTTTTGTGCCAAGATAGCCTTGAAAACACTGACATAATGTAGATGTCTGCAGACCAATGCCAGGCATAAAATATTACAATATCGGGATTCTTATTGGCTCAGTCTAATAGGGCAACAGCTCCACTTACAAGCTAAAACCAGTAATCTTCTGGTAAGCTGGACGTGTATTGAAATCCATCAAACAGTCAACTTTTCCCGCGATAAACCATCATCTCTAATTATCATCTATAACTATTAACCAATACGTAGGGACTAGAAAATTTCGTGAATCCAATTACCTCTAGGCTAGAATCCATAGTACTATGCATATTCAAGCCCCGCCTATTCGTGCATTGTGTGCTGTTCCTCTGAGTAGCAGCTAGTTGACAAACAGTCGGGCTTGAGTATGTATAGTTCTATGGATAGAGGCACGAGTATTTCGCGTATTCATCAGGCAGCAGCCTAGACTTCACATACCTATACACGCACTGGTCAATGTCGAACATTCATTGGCTTCTAGCAGTACAAGCTGGTAGTACTTGATATCACTATAAATTGTTTCCTTATTTATTACTGACTTACAGTCGTCAGATGTGTATCAAAACAACTGTCATCAAATCACTGAATTGTCTGTGAAGTATACATTCTTGACGTTCACCCTGACCTACAATCAATACGCGAAATAATCGTGCCTCTAACTATGGATTCTAGCCTATAGGTTTTTTCCAGTCCCTACCAATACGGGACAGCTTGTTCAAATCTGAGAGAACACTGTTTTTTCCACCTACAGCCAAAATATAGTAGTACACAAATTTTATTAATATTTAGAAATGGTGGTATATGACGAAAATTTTTTGTGCCAACAAAGACTTGAAAATACCGTAGTTTCTTGTGACGTGTATGTTTGGGTGATAAACGTCTGACACCACGTAGCTATCTGCATAAGGTGTCACACATTACAGTAGCGATATTCTTATTGGCTTAGTAAAATAGGGTAACAGCTCCTCTTACAAGGGAAAGCCAGCAACCATTTCATAAGCTGAACACGCGTTGAAACCCAGGAAACAGTCAAGTTTTCCCGCGATAAACCATCATCTCTATTAATATTATACTAGCGCTGCCAACATAACACGGCGTAGAAACATTTATTTTCTTGACAAACACGATTTTTTTTTTGCCGCGACCGAAAATATATGACTAAATTTCAACAGCTAAATCCTAGACACATAAAAAAAGAGAGGAATTTTTTTTACTGAAAATATATTAGATGAATTTATTTAACAGTTCCACCGCATGCCGTTAGGTAATTTTTTGCACTTTAATCTTTGTTATTAGCACAGAGCTGTCCAGCATTCACTTATAAAGTATTTGCTTGTACCATCGTTGAGTTAGGTTCTGTAATGGCTTGCTTGGGTTCGCCGCGAAATTTAACGGCGACAGGACTGCTCGTGAACCGCGGCTATTTCGAAACTCGCGAAGCACGCACAGCCAGATCGTAAACAAAGTGATGCGCCTCGACGACTAATCAATATAGGATGACGCGGTAAGCAGGAGGTGCTTACGAACCATGCCGCTCAGCAGCGCCACTCGTCACACGGCACAAAGGAAACGCTTCTGTGGAATACTTCTCGACTAAGGCGCTTTCTTCAGCTGGTATCACAATACAGAACGCCACATCACTTATCTAACCTTACAATAAATTCTAACTCGTTATTAAATACATGCAGTGCGCCAGATGGGAATTTCCATCCTCTACATTTCAGGAACCGTCCGACTGTTCTAAAATGTTACAAGAGTTTTAGGTAACCTGCTTTACTCATATCATCTATAAATCAAGTGTTACTGTTTTATTAAGAAGATATGTTTCAACATAAATATCTCTGTATCTCTTTCTTGCCCATCAGTTTCTGTGTGTGTCTTTGTTGTACTTTTCTTTTTAGGTCGATCCGAAACATTACTTTAGAAAATATTCCACCCTAAAATCAGTAAAAACGTGCTTTCATTTAGTACTCACTTTCGAAGTTACTCACAAGCTTAAATACCAAATACCTCGTTTCTAACTTCAAAAGTGACGTACTTATATTACAAATATTATTCCCTTATTTTATCCTCTCAGATTATGAACTGCTGCACTTAAAAAAACTTATGAAACTTGCCTTTATTTATAAACCGGTTTCCATATTTATAACTTCAAAAATGACGAACAACTTCCATACGAATATTCGTCACTTATTTAACCTTAGTAAGGAATAAACATGCACAAAGGCGTTCACAATGCCCACGTACGTTATATACGGATGACCTGTGCAATTTTTTTTTCTTCTGGACGACCAATAGGTTTAAGCTGTGCTATGTCTGCCAGTCAGTACTACGTATACATAAGGGCCCTATACAGCAGGCGCTAGATGCTACGTCTGATGTAAGGAAACAGGCAGGCGATAAGGTGTAGACTAGCTCGTGCGTCAACAACTATATCGCCTTTATGCGCGGGATGCTAAAACGACGTACAGTGTGTTTCGACCGTTGGCTTTTTCCTTCGGGACATAATTGCTGAACTATCTTTTTACTTACGGAAAGTACGCAGTAAAGTCCAGCGAGTGCTTCTCTATTGTTTTTTACTTGATATTTTTTTCGTGGTAGCGCTCTGAAAAAGCCGTTTATAGCAGTTCTGAGGTGAACCATAACCACGTTTCTAAGCATGATATCTAAGAAAAAAAGAAGCATCGTTTTCAATTTGTTTACACTTTTGTCGACAAAGAATTCGATCACAATTTACTAGTATATCCTTAAAAACACTTTTTCTTAACACGCTTGAACAATGTATATGCTGTATATGGCTCAAAGGTTTCTAAAATGGCTACTTAAGGGAGCTGCCTACCTTGGAGTTCTGGCGCAGGTAAGGATAGCGATGTACATGTTAAATTATTGTCAGCCTGGATCAGCAGCTGTAGAATCTAAATGAAATTTCATCACTGAATTTTTGTTCTTCTCGGCGAGTCTCACATTGTTTAAGTATAGTTTCGGGTATTTTTAAATACACTGGAAACTATGATTGAATAAGTTTATTCATTACGAAAACCCTCGGAAACACGTGTTCTTAATTTTGACTACGCTCTTATTCTTATTTTCAATGAAGAAAAAAGTTGTCCATCAATAGTATCATTTTAAATGATTCAGCACAGAAAATATATAATATATAGGCATGTATATATATTTGTAATGTAAATTCTTATCCTTTAAGCTCTAAGGTAGGCAGCGACTTACAAATTATACCTGTTTCTTAGGCTGTAAAACATACCTAAATTTCGCTTACATAACTGTCTATTAGCACGCTTAAACTATTACACAACTTCAAAAGCTGTATCCTTAACACTATTTACATATTTTACAACTACATTGACTATATTATTTAGCCACAAGTGAAAAAATACGTGAATGTAAGCAATCTGTGTTAACACTTGAAACTTCGTACAACTGACTATAAAACAGGATAGTTACCTCTTCTTAAACGAGGAATAAATTAGAAGACATTGACGAGAGAGATTTTAGTTAGCGCTCAACATCGAGGCCTTTAGCGCTGGTGAGAGGTGACATGAGAGAGTATGGGGCAGCGCCGGAATGAAGGGGAGGGAGAAACGGGAGATCCCTGAGGAAACCAGCCGACCAGCGGCATCGTCTGGCACGAATCCGGTTACTGACCCCGTCGGAAATTGAATCCGAATCGCTGCGGTCATTCGGTCTCCGCGGCTCCTATAGGCACGGGAGTTCCAGTTTTGATGAAAAGCGGCAACAACTTAAAAGTAATAGAAATTATTTGCCAGCAGCTTTGTTACATGTTGTAGCGGTACTAAAAATTAGAGAAGATACTAAATAACACCGTTGGCACCACAAATTTGACCGAAGCTGACAACAACAACTTGAAGTGGTCAAGGAGGAGTGATGGCAGGTACAGGCTAAATAGTGCGTGGTAGATAAATCAACGATAAAAACACCGTTTTGAAATTATGCGTTTTTGAAAATCGAAACGAAAAAACCACAGGAAACAGGGAATTTGATCATTTTAGGAATTTTAATTATGTATCTGTCAATGCTATTTTTATGTACTCCTAAATAATTGTTCATTCATCTCAGTAATTATACTGAAGAATTATAAGATGTACTGTTAAAATTTTTCATTTGCAACTTTTTAAATTTCCTTTTAGTTAATATTTTTTTCAGAATTGTGCTCTTACAAGATCTGCAGGAAGTCATAAACGTTTTCCATGTACATCGCCGATTCGGATCTTCAGATGTTTAAATGGATCAACAAAGCCCCATCTTTCAACGTCACGAGAGAGCGGGTGCAAAATCCTATAAATCTGCGAGGCTTCTTCTATGAAAGATACGGCCAGTCGGCACTCGCAATTTAATCTTGAATAATTCCGACCGTTTGTCACGAAAGCTTGATCGTTTTCATTCATCACGGCCGTGAATCAACTTGCTGGCCTGAATGCATTGCTATTTATTCTTCGCTAATGCTTTTAAAGAAGACTGATCGACAATATTTCTACAAAAAATTGTACATCGTAAAGTGTACCTTGAAAATATGTATTCTATTTTGTGTTTTCGAAGTCACTGATGTGTCAGTAAATAAAATAAACTAACTAAATAAAAAATACTAAACGACATTCGCTACACTTATATGTAGTGTTGATGTTCTGATTGGGTAGCAGTGAAATGTGGAATTTAACATTTCCACTTACATTTTTGCATTCTTGGAAGTTCAAATAAATATATTTCAACAGACTTACATGATTATATATATTTATTTTTGTTACAAAACACAATTTTCTAGATAATTTATTTTGATGTAGTTAGGCTGTGCTGTAAGTTACCTTAAGTATAGCCCAATAAAAACGAAGAAAAAGATTTTGAGTTTTGTGTTTTATAACAAAAATAAATTTAGTAACTTGGGGTTCGATGAAAGGTGGTGGTAGAAAATATAATATTTTTGCTAAATTGTTAAAACAAAACCTCTATATTGTAGCGCGGCAGAATGCCGATACTTTGACTATCTTCTCTGCGTCCCTGACGTAGGTACGAACAACACACAGCATTGTTTGTCTCTTTCTTTATTCACCGCGCTCACGACAGTAATTCAGTAAGTAATGGCCACGGGATAGGCCACCGAGTTCCTTACACAACATTATTTTTATCACTTTTTTAAAAAATAAACGTCTGTTACTAGTGACAGCAACAACCCTGCTACCGGCCACGTTCGCTGTCTTTTTTTACTCATGGGTAATTAGGGCACCCTCCTGTGGTCATTTTTAAAGTTACAATTCAAATTTACATATCAAATTAACATGCTGCACAAATAAAATAGTAAAAATTAGAGTTGCTACAACATTATAAAGTACAAATTTTAAAACAAATCTTTTGTCACATAATTTTCTTCTTTTAAATTAATAAATTTTAGGTCATTGTTAAACAGTTTTTTTTTTGTGCAAAGACTGTCTTTCCTTCAAATGTCCAATCACATTATGTTTTTCATAACACAAAATTTCAAAAGTTTCACTTAAACAATAAGTGTTTCAATGAAATTAATTAATTAAATAGTTACCTAATTATCAAGTATACAATAATTTATATCTGACACTCACGATTGTTGCATGCTATCTTATCCACCTTACTGAGCATTGTTGAGGATGTTGGCAGCAGTGTATTCTTTAGTTTAAAATTACAACCAAGATACGTACTTAATCAATAATACAGAAACAATTAAAATATATTTACATGTAAAAACAATTTCTTCAGAGGCACCTTACAATATATTATAAAAGATAGCACTGACGGAATGACTGACACATCAAACTGCAGCCCAAACTACTGGACCTAGAACCGTGAAATTTTTTGTACGTTTCCCTTCAAGTCGTAGGCGAGCATTAGGAAGGGATTTTTTTTTTTTTTTCGGAATCCGACCTCTAATGGGGTGAAAATGGGGGAAATATATTTTCGATGAAACGTCGATAGAGCCTATCGTCGTGATTTCTACTTCAACTGGACACACATGAAAATTCATATTAGTCAATATCAGGCTTCATCGAAATTCAACATTTAAAGAGGTAAAAATACGTTAAATATGTTTCCGATTAATTATCTTACGCCTATCGAATCCTTCGGGATAATGACTTGGTTTTCACTTCAAAATTATACTTACGTAAACATCCGAAAAGTAGTTTTAGGATTATTCGAAATTCGACAGTCAAGCAGTAATAAGCGAGAAAATGTTTTTTTTAAATGATACGTCTGTATAGCTGGAACGCTATTGTCTATCGACGTGATTTTTACTTCAAATGGTTATGCATATAAATGACTGAGGCTGGACTCAAAAACGTTTCAAAAATTTAAATTAAGGGGGTCAAAATACGTGAAACTTGTTTTCAATTATTTATCCATACCTATCGAACCAATCGAGGCATGGAAGTGGTCTTTACTATAGATTGATGTTTGTGTTAGTAAAAAAAATACAATTTAAATAAATTTTTTAAATTCGGCCCAAAGTGGTAAAAATAAGGTTTAAAGATGTTGTCTATTAACAATCTATATGTATCGACCCAATTGATCGTTTATATAGCAACGTGATTTTTATTTCAGATTGGTGCTTTCTCAAATACCTGAAAAGCGTTTTCACGTATTTTCGGAATTCCCCATTTAAGGTGGTGAAAAGACGTGAAAAGTGATTAGTTGTGTTTTCAATTAATCGTCGACATTTCTTGAATCCAGCTATTCTTGTGTTTCTCCCATCCAAGAGACACCAGTAAAGTAGTTTTTAAAATGTAATTCAACTTTTGTTGAAATTCAGTATTTTAGGGGGTGAAAATACCTGAAATACGTTTTAGATAAATCCTCGATATATATCTAGCCCATCGAGATATTTAGTTAACTTTTGCTTCAGGATAATGATTCGGTGAATGGCCGCAAATAGGTTCAATAATTTTCAAAATTCGAAATTCCAGTACTGTACAGGAGTGATACATGTATCTTTAGTAAATGATAAATTTTTCTTTGACTTGACGGGTTACCGTCATGATATTCACCTCACTTGGATAGTTATACAAATATTTATGATGTGAAATTAATATTTTTCGAAATTCTACACCTAAAGGGTTGAAAAGGCATAACATTTGTTTTCTATCGGCCGATGATATTAATCAATCCATTAGAGATATTAAGTTATTGCTCGTATAAGAATGATGAGTACATATGAGAACTTTTAAAAAAATATACAGGTTTTTTACTTTATAAGATATGTTAATTATTAAGAAGAAATCATAGTATGTAGACTTCCAAGGCGGACGATGCGGAAAGCAGGTACGACCACCGAGAAATAAAATATGTAGATGTTTTATTCTACAGTTCTATCGGGACGTGTTGTTGTAATACCTTTATGAACATAGGAAATTAATTATAATTTTAATATGTTTTCATTAATAGTTTCAACGTTATGTGGTGCAGTTGTTTTTAGCTCCTGTCTATTGTTCAGTAGGTTTAAGGCTCAAATTATGTTAATGGCTGTGCAAACGAGCCATTCCGATACACAAAAACTGCAAGGCAGATTAAATTAGAGCTATTTGGTTGAAGTCGTTCAAATGTGGTAAAATTGGATTATACTGTCCACAATCTACTAAAGTTTCTCGACAGCATCAGTCCACATTTACTGTTTTTTAATATTTCTTGCAATAGGACAGAATGTCACATTTACTGTCTCACTAACTCAAGGTTGGGACACAAAATTCGTTTATATTTCTGCAAAATATTAACCCGCCAAAACTTACACTTCAAGTGAAGGTTCTCAAAAACAAATATGTTATTAAGGTGCTCGGGGGAAAACAGTTTTCATACCACGTAAACTAAGTATTTCTTTCGATTACTATCTTACATTTAAGAGTCTGTGATTATCACACAATGTCAAATTTACTGTGACTATAAATAAGGTCCAGGCGAAGTCACTGTTAGTGTTTTTCGTGGCAGGATCTAACTTAACCCCTTAAGACATTTGCCCGAGTTATCTCGGGCTGTACATCAGCAAGAAAAAGAAAATAAAAAAATTTAAAAAAAAATTTATTTTATTTATTTTTAATTTTTTTTTAACTTTTGAGAGAATTTTTACTGCCTAAAACATATATTTATGTTTAATTCGTTAAAAACTTTTAATATTTTTAGCAAACACAAGGGGTTAAGACTACTTTTCACGTGGGCAGCTATAACTATCGATTCTGCTCCAGAGTTAGCTCAACTAGCAGTTTAGTCATTCTAACACTTGATGACTGAACGACTAATCTGCTGCACATAGAGGTATTTCAGTTCACGAGCAAAGGCGCGGGCGCACTGCTAGTGGTTTTAAATACCATTAAGTTTTGCCTCTTCCCCCGTGTTACCCTGTTCTGTACACGTAAGTGTATTATTGGAAACAAACAATGTAGCAGTACTGTACTCCATTCAAGTGCTTTTTAAAGTAAAACATTTTTTTTTGCCTTAACTATGTTTTCATTACCGAACTGCATCGTCACATTTCTTCACTGGGGATAACAGTTAGAAATGCATTTGATATGACGAGCAAAAACCTTTGCTCCACTATAATAACGAACGTCTGGGTTCCTCGCAGATAGCTCTCTAGACGTAATTTCTCGCCGACTTGTCGCAAGGGCACAAGAGAAGGGCAGAGAGATTAAAATGACGGAAACAATATCCGTGCATTAACTGCGTTACAGTTAGCAGGGGACAGGAAGGAGTTTAACAAGAAGACACCAGAGGAAGATGTCGACGTCAAATTTGAAGCCAGCTGTAGACGAGATATTCTGTCTCGGATGACGGCTTGAGTGAATTGTACTAGGACAGTGTCGCTACAACTGTCAGAATACCATTCACAAATACGTGGCTGTTATTTTTACCACTTTAGCCGTAAAAATTATATTGTCTCTTCTAGAAAACTTGCTCGGTTTCTACTGTAAGATTCATCGTAGTGTTATCTTTTCTTTCATTAAAATTGGGTGGTCTGTTTGAAAGGAAATTTTGCTGCGAAAAATAAAATATGAATAGAAGAAACTATTGTAATTATGTTGGGCATTAAGGGCAACGCTTATCCAGAGCCTTGACGAAAGCAAGAACATGGATTTTAGCGATTAGTCACCTGTAATACTACAAACTAACACCGTTTTTTTTCTTCATATTGATGCGGCTGAATTCCCTGCAAAATATCGAAACAGTTATTTTATATCCAGAAAATTAAGAACAATTAATTATTTTATTTCTCAAAGCCCTCATACATATTTTTATAATATTTAACTTTTTTTCCCCCTTACGCCATTTTCATCCGTTTGTAAGTTGACAGCCTCAGGGGTACACGTGGGGTTAGGTTACTAGGCGAGGACATATACCTATGGCGTGTGGTGAGCAGTTGCAAGGCAGGCTGTTGTTTGTTCAATATTGTACAGTCTCCGTGCACGCAGCAAGAACCAGTAACAACTATACAACTGGGACTAACAAAACGTAATGCGACCACTCATGAGTCAGCTGTTGAAGACACACATTCAACACGTGGTGTGATGATTTGAGAGAGTTTAAAGCATACACTAGGAAGTAAGCAAGTACAGTTTAGAACAAACTATGGCTTAGCTTGCAACACCTTGACCACACGCCACTGGTGTATACAACAGTGGTTCGCCGTTGTTTACTGCATAGATTGGGGGTGATGGGACGTACACAATATCCAGTCCTGAACTCGGGGATATAACATTAAACTTATCTTCTCCTCCAACTGGCATTGAGCCCGAGACTCCTGCTCCACCGCCACCGGTCAAGAGATATAACAGCACCGATCTGTCAAGACCTTATTTTCTACACATTGTGGCTATATTTTCCTCTTCACAATGCAGGAAATGATTTCTTCCCAAAAGCAACATTGTAAAATGTAACGGTCCCCCACCTAAACAACTTTACACTAAATCCCTTTTAAGGGTAGACAGAGCCCTTAACCCGTTCAACATAGAACGTTAAGATTGTACTATCTTATTAGTGAGTGAGACTCCCACGTGTTTTTTAAGTATCGTAGCTAATAACATCTTAAAGGGCGAGGGCTTTTGAGTTAGATCCAAAATTCAAAACTTACACAATTTATTCTTATCCACTTTTCTAAAAACTGCACGTGTCCCTTTTTACATCGAGATCTATTATCTAGCTGGTATAAATTTACAAAACATAGTAAGAACGATGTGTATGGTTAATTTGAGCCTAACGAAAATTACGTAAATGGCAATGTAACAATTGTTTCATGGTTGCTAAAGAAGTAACTCTCATTCTGAGTATGGATTGTTAAGCAACTTAAAATTTCATGCAACTTGATGCTAATTGTACCGTTTTCTGTCTTGTAAATTACTTTTAAAATTTCTCTTGCAATTTATTTTCTTCATTTACATTTGTTAAGTTGCCTATACACATAACTTCTATTTTTTCAGTTGTTGGTATTCCTGAACATGAAATTAAGTTGAATTTTCAAGGAAAAAGTACGGTTTTATTAAATTCCTATTTTTGTAATATCATTATCATGGCAAATTAGATAATCGGATCGCCAAATATTTAAATAATAATTAAAACATGTTTCAATGCAGTTTTATTGCAGGTTGTCACATTTTTACGTTAGATTTTAAAAATATTACCATAAGTTTACGGCTGAAGTTTTACTACATGTATTTATATTTAAACATTTCTTACTCCTATTTTGCAGAAAGGCGTAAATGTTTTATGTAATAACTTAACCTTTTATAATTTCTTTGAATGTTTATTGCAATGGGACAAAATAACATACTGTACTGTTGTGGAGAAACGCCATTGAAATATTATGTAATCCCAGAAATAGAATTCTGAAGATCGACGGTATACTGTGTTCTTTTGTCTTCATAATTGTGTCCTTTAGTCTATTCTATGTGACGGCGTCGTTGTTATCCTGTCTTATGTCCAACATTGTCTTCGACTCAATATTGTCTGAGCTTGTCTTTATTGTGGTGTCCTGAGTTTCTTTTTTACAGATTAATTTGTTTGTCTTTGAAATTTTTATTATATTAACTTAATTTTTCTATTTGTTATTGACTTTTCCCTTATGGGATATTTCGTGTTCGGTCGTCTTGGTTTATGGATGTATTGTCTGCAGCCGCCTAGGCTTGTTTTCTAATTTTTTCTGTTTTCCCTTGTTTGTCTGTTGTCTCATTTCTGGGACGACATAATATTGCAATGGCGTATGTTCACACCAGTAGGCCTACAGTACGTTAAGCATGCTATGGTTGATATTTCAAACCCATATTACTTAGATACAGCTTATTCGTTTTTAATAAATATAAATTAAATTATTACATTTACAAAAAAATCTGTCAGTCAGTTTAAATATCGACATATAATTAAGATTCTGTCTTTGTCAAATAGACACCATTGGTTTAAGTATTTCACACTCTTATTAAAATAATTGCTATAGACCTTTTTTTACAGATAATTTAAGTATATGTGTAACTGTTATAGTAAATAAAGTAGTACTTCTGCGATAAAATTTTGTATTTTTCAAACCACAAGAATAGAACAGCTTTGTACTATTAACCATTTGCATCATTCATTTGATGAATATAAGCTATGGCAGACATTTAAAAAAAATCATCCTTCTCTGGAAATTTTATGTTACCATAATTTTTGAAGTAAATTTTCGTCAGATTAGTTTGAATATCTTGTCACTTCGAAAGCATTTTACGTGTGTATAATTTCTATTTATGTTATAGTTTCAAGACAATAAACGATATGTGTGTATTTGCATGTGTGTGTATATAAATACATATATATATATATATATGTGTGTGTGTGTGTGTGTGTATGTACACATATAATTGATATATAAACTCCGATATTTTGTTACAGTAACATACTTATTCTCAACTTTTTATTGATAAAAATTCAATCGGATCTGTTTGTTCATAATGATTTATTATTCAAACAATTCGTGTATATATATATATATATATATATATATATATATATGTAAGTTATATATGTAAATTATATATATATGTATATATGTTTATACATATTTATATTTATTTGTGTGTGTGAGCGTGTAATATGTGACACCTTAAGAAACTAAGTAACTAATTCTATTTGTAAGGTAGCATACTGTAACTTCAGTAAAAAAACCTCATTCCACAAATACATAAATTATGTTGTGTTATTCTTTTACTGTGCGCATTATAATATACTTTAAAATTTGTTGCAAAATAGGTCTTAAAAAAGCCTTTAGTTATAATGATGTAGGGAAACTTGATTTTTTTATGATTTTCAGATAAATAACACATGCTGTCTTTTGGGATAACAGTATGAAACATTTTATTGCCGTCTCTTCTTATGTATATTAATTTTGTATCAGATATTTTGCTACATTCATGCAGGAAGTATTCGTCCCTTCACAAATAAGTCCCAGTTTATTAGTACTTCAAAAATAAATTTCGATCACTACTACGTAAGTTATTAAAAAATTGTATTACTTCTCTTGTAGCATCGTCTTCACAGTAATCGAACCTGCGGTGGTTAAACTTAAGTCCCTATCAGATGACGGTTAATTTAGTGTACTGAATGCAAATTCGCGATTTGGTTTATTTTCAGCATGACGAACACAACACATTTACGCATGTTTCAGCTGCCTGGGACCTACAATTTTCATTCTCAACTGCTACGATATGTACGTAGAAAGCTAGAAAGAAACTGATCTGCGACTTTAACAGTATTGTATTTGAAGTTTACTGTGAATGTCCACCGTCGTCTATACGCTGCACACATCACATGGATGTTCGCATCATTGCCTATGCTCTAGGCTCTGTATGTCTGCGTGAATATTCAAGTGTTTAAACGATTGAACGGTATGCTCTAGACAGTTGCAACAAGAGAACCATTTTTGTTACACAGGTCCCATTTCGCAATAAACCATCTTCAATGTTCGAAAATCCTGACGGTAAGAAAGTTGTATGCAATTAGGATGTAGCCAAACCCCCTTATTTTCATAAGTGTAGAAGGTACCAAGTTGTATTTGCTGTTGGTTTGAAGGTCCCGACAGCATTAAGATATGCTGAAAATATTGTATTTTATGTAATTTAGTTTCCGAGATTTTCGGGAAATACGATTATACAATCTGATATTCAGAGACTCATTACTCCGTTAATATTATGTTTAGGCGAAACGTTCAAAATATAACTTCTGCTTGTTTTTTCATAAGGAATCACCTGCCAGAGTTTGTCGGTGTTGTTCAGTAACATCCTGTATATGTGCTCATCTAGTGCGGTATTATCTCTAGTGCAAGACACTAAAACGGCGTACAGTGGTATTGTAGAACACTCGCCTGAGCTGACAAACACCTTTAGCGGTGAATCCATCCTTTTTTGTGGAAAGTTTTAAGCTAAGTCTAATACATTTTCTATCGTAGTTCATCACAAATCCCGTGAGTAATTATTTTGATATAATAGGTTGAAAAAATTGTTGTTTGTCGTTTTGAGGGACCTCGTATAGATACTTCCAATAGACGTTATAATATGGAACTACCATTCCACCATAGTTTCGTGTGTGTGTGTGTTGTTTTCGTAGATCCAAACTTTAAAACACGTTTAGAAGTTTTTAAAAAGTAGAGTTTTGCTAGCACGCTGAAACGCAGTTTAGAAGGCAGTCGGGCGAGCGCCTTAACGTCCAGTAGTTTGTTTCCGGTTTCTAGTTTAAATGTAAGTACATTTACTTTTAACTCCATGGTGTTAATTGAGGCTGTATTTACTAGAATTTGGTTGAACTGTAGGATTGTGTTTAGACAGATCTTCGATAAAATACAACACATTTGGTGTATTTTCTTTTTGAGTTTAAACATTATTACCTTCATTCTGTCGAACCTACACTGAGGAAAATTTTAAACTCATTCGAGTATGTCGTAGACTACAACTCGTAAAGAAATTTTCTACGAGCCTTTCTGTAGTTTCAGAGCTCATAACAAATGTCGGTTTTGAGGCAACGGGCAGCACAGAACAACATGCGATAATCATCTGGTTGCCGCGTGACAGCATTAAAAGACTTTTACGGTCGTTGCCTACTCACGACAGTTTTTATTACTTTTTCCCATTAGATCCTTGAGCTCACGTACCTACATTTCTGACGTGTTTCAGCGCAGCATAGTCCTATTTAGAAAACCTAAACGTAAAATTTGTACATAAATGGAGTACTACTTTTTTTTTACTGTACCTAAATTGGAACCTATTCTTAACAAACCTTCCGAAAAAAAAAATGTTTTTCTTTGAATTTCGTTTATGAATTCCGAAGGATATTTCAGGTCTCAATGTCTTCATAAAACGAAATTATTCTTTTCTTACTCTCTCGAGGAAAATGTACTAAATTTTGTGTAAAGAAGCATTAAAATAACTCCAAAAAAATCTTCAGTATATTATTAGCCTACTTTCCGAAGGAAAAAGTAGGCTTATGAGATCACATTTCTCTCTGAAAGTATCTGTGTGTGTGTGTGTCACCCCCTAAACATTTTAACTAATGGACCGAATTTCATCAGACTTTGTACACATGTAGTACTTTGTACTATGACTTCTTTTATGTATTTTGTTTACGTCTTGATCATATTTTCAAAATGGCGACCATTTTAACATTTTTTGATCAACACAGATATCAAAGGAAACGTAGCTTAGAATTTCATCATTTTTGGTATCCATTTAGGCTACTACGTACAAAATTAGCTTGAATATTGTGTATTTAGTTCATCCTATGTTACATAATATTTTTCAGAATTTCCCCAATCTTGATACACGTATACTACGTATAAAGCTGAATTTACTGTTGTATTTCATCCTGTGTTCATAATTTCATAATGGTGGCCTTTTTATATTTTTAACATAGCATTATTAATTTTAGGAAATATTTTACGGAAATTCACCAATTTTGGTACACATAATACTACACACAAGCTGACTTGACTTTTGTTAGAAAATATTTTTCACAATTTCACCAAACTTGGTACACACATACTTCGTATAAAGCTGGCTGAACTGTTGTGTATTTCGATTATCCTGTCTTCATATTTTCGAAATGGTGGCGATGTTTGTATTTTATTTTTATTTTTTGCATATTATTACATATCTTAGGAAACATTTTTTAGAATATCACCAAACTTGCACACATATACTACATGTAAAGCTGACTTAACTTTCATGTATTTCGTTCATCCTGTGTATATATTATCGAAATGGTGGTCCTTTATATATATTTAGCATAATATAACATAACTTAGGAGATGTATTTTCAGAATTTCACCTAACTTGGTAGACATATACAAGATAAAATTCTGACTATAATGTTGTGTATTTCGATTAGCCTATATTCATATTTTCAAAATGGTGGTAATTTATATATTTTTAGCATAATATTAGGCCTACACATCTTAGGAAATATTTTTCAGAAAAGCACAAAACTTGGTAAGCTGGCTTGAATATTGTACATTTAGTTCATCCCGGGTATGTATTTTCAAAATGACTGTAATTCTTATGTTTTTAGCATATTATAACGTACATTAGGATACATATTTCAGAATTTCACCAAACTTGATACACATAAACTAAATATAAAGCTGACTTGACATTTGTGCATTTCGTTCAACATATGTGCATATTTCAGTAATGGCGGCCATTTTTATACTTTTAGCATAGTTAAACATATTTTAGGAAAACATTTTCAGAATTTCACCAAATTTGGTACACATATCTCTATATATAAAACAAAAAATTGACTGACTGAATGAATGAGTGACTGACTGACATCAAACTGCAGCTCAAACCACAAGTTTTTGTGTGGTTTCCCTTCAGTTCGTAGACGAGCACAAAGGAGGGAATTTTCGAAATTTGATCTCTAAAAGTATAAAAAGGGGTTAAACCTATTTCCAAAGAAACGTCGATAGAGCTCGAATCCGATGGGCGTGCATCGTAATTTTTACTAAAATTGGGCACACACACAAATGTATATGAGCTAATTACAGGATTCTTCGAAATTCAACATTTAAAGGGGTGAAAAGGCCTTAAATTTGTTTCCGTGTAATTATAGATATCTATCAAATCCTCCGAGATAGAGAGTTGGCTTTCACTTCAAAATGTTACTTACGTAAATACCAATACAGTTGTTTTAGTACACTTTGAAATTTCCCCCAAGCAGTGAAAAAGGGAAAAATGTTATTTTTATTAATTGTTCATATCACTGGAACACAATTGGCTATCGTCGTGATATTTACATCAATTAGTTACGTATATTAATTACTACGACAGGACTTCAAAATTTCGAAATTTGATAATTAAGAGGGTGAAAGATGTTTTCAATTATTCTTCTATATCTGTCGAACCAATTGAGATAGCAAAGTGATCTTTTCTTTAGATTTATACTTATGTAAATATTCGAAATACCATTGCTTTTTTTTCCGTATTCGGCCACAAAGAGGTAAAAAAGGGTAAACTGTGTTTCCAATTCACGATCGATACACATATATACAGCCTACATACATACTTATATACATTTATATATTTATTTATTCATATACAGGATGAGTCGGGAGGAAAGGTACATGCTTTGAGAGGTGATAGTACTGGTGATTCTGAATAAAATGTTGCTAATAAACATATGCCTTTTCCTTAGCCGTTTCAGAGAAACCTAATGAAAACAACAAGGAACGGGATAGGTGCAGGTGACGGAAAATCACGCTACTGTTATCTTGTGCTGTGTGTAATTTTGTGAATTTCTACACGGTGGCGCTCTAAGCATGGTGCAATTGTTTACCTCAGATTCAGTCCTACAGTTCTTGCCCTAGTATTGGGAACTACAGTGTTGCTTGGCCACCGAGGTCACCTGATCTTACCCCATTGGATTTCTGTGTGTGGGGTTGGCTTAAAAGCGACGTCTACACGCGTAGGGTGGACACAAGAGAGGAACTTCTCGCTCTCATTTACCATGCTTTTGCTCAAGTAAAGCAATGTACTAATGAGCTCAGATCAGCAACACAGCAGCTGTCTATCACAGCAGCAAAATGCATTGAAGTTGGTGGTGGAGTGTTTGAACATGTTTTGTGAGGAAATGTACACAATTAAACAAAACATATGATAACAGTATCGTGATTTACCGTCACCTGCACATTTCCGGTTCCTTGTTGTTTTCATTAGATTCCTCTGAAACGGTTAAGAAATGGGCATATGTTTATTAGAAACATTTTGTTCAGACTCACCAGTACTATCACACCTCAAAGCACGTGCCTTTCCTCCCGACTCACCCTGTATATCAACCTCATTGGTCCTTTATATAACGCAATTGATTTTTGTTTATGATTGATGCTTACTTAAATACCTGAAAATTAATTTCACGAATTTTCAAAATTGCTCAACATAAGAATGTGACAAAGGATGAAAAGAGATAAAATGTTTTTTCAATTAATCTTCTATATATCTTGAACCCAGACGGATACTGTCATGTTGTACACGTCCAAGAGACACCATTTATGTTGTCTAAAATGTAGTTAAAGGATTTTTCGAAATTTAGTTTCTTAGGAGGTGAAAAACGTGCAATGTGTTATAGATAAATTTTCTATGTGTATTGACCCCGTTGATATATTCAGTTCAATTTTGCTTCAGGATGATAAGGTAAATGGCCGCAAAGAGGATTTAAGTTTTTTTTCTCAAAATTCGAACTCTCAGTACTGTAGAGAGGTTACATGTGATTTTAATAAATGATCGATTTTGCTTTGACTGAATGAACTATCGTCGTGAGTTTTAGTTCTGTTAGACACTTGAACTAACATTGAAGGTGTAAAACTACGTTTTTTTCGAATTTCGATGCCTAAAGGGATGAAGAGACATAATATTTGTTTTCTATGAAACGACGATACTTATTTAACCAGCAAAGATATTGAGGAGGTGTCCGCGTCAGAATATTGCTTTTATAAGTACCTAAAAAAACGTAATGTAATTTTTTTTATTTATTAGGTAACTTAATTAAGAAGAAAACTTCTAACTTTCAAAGCAGACGATCCGAAAAGCAAGTACGACAGTATGACGAATCCAGTGCACGATTCTAAGTGTGCATTTTGGTTTACGTGGATTTTTCCGCCATATTGAAATACGTCATGGCCACCATCTTGGATTTTACCTTTGAACCCGCCCTAGAGGTCACCAAAAGGTAAAAAATTCCCCAAAATTTCCCTTTTTTCCGAAAAATTCCCCTTTTTCTCCTTAGCTCAACAAAATAAAATTTTTTGATGTCTCAAAATCTGTATGACCCGATTGCCTTCTCAAAGTGGCTGGATTACCCATTTTTCGTGCGTCACTGATTATCAATATTTCAAAACCAATTAAATCAATTAATAAAAATGTATTCTTAAAAAAAATTGGATTTTTTGTAATTTATTTTTTTAAAGAACCGTATTGTATCTGCTTATGTCTGCCATCATCTTAGCTATACTCGATCGATTTCCAATAAAATCAATAAATATAAAAATATTTATTTTAATGAAAATAACTTTTTAATTGCTTACAATACACAAGGATGTTTTCCTGTAGACCAGTTCACCCCAAACAAAATCGAGATATACTCGATCGATTTCCGATAAAATCTATCCGTTTCCGAAAAACCATAAAAAAGTAAATTAAATAAATTTTATTTACAAATTATAATGCACTCATGTTATAACCATAAAGTTCGGCTTCGAGTACACATCCTATCGCCGACATAGGTATACCCGATCAACTATCGATAAAATCAATCAATTATTTGCCATACTTACATGTAAGACCCTTCGACTGATTTCAAACATGGCATAAACCATCCGAACAACACCACACTCTCCAAGGAACTGACATATCATATACATATCCATACTACTCATGCAGACCACCCCTTCCCCCCAATCCTCCTTCCACCTCTTCCCTAACCCCCTCCCATCAACCATCCCC
>PNEQ01122961.1:0-13230 GCA_003012365.1 Medauroidea extradentata | reverse complement strand
CTACCTGACCCCAGCGAGACCGGGGAGGAACACTTAGTCTGACTCTAGCAGTGGTCGCGAGAGCTTTGCCTGTAAGTAGCGCGCTGTGTAACACAACGTAATGTAGCAGTGTTTACATGTAAATAAATACAGTATCACGGCCGCGGTTGTTTCATTCACTGTAGCCCACTTGTCCGCTCACATAGTTAGTGGTCCACACTCGAGACCACAGCTAGTTTTCTCGTCGACGGACTATACTTTAGCTGGCAAGAGCAAGTTTCTGCGCTGCAAATTAACACCCTCCCTCCGCCGCCCCTGCAGAACCCACCCTTAACCGAGCTCCTTCATTACTCGGCTCGGGCTAAACAAGGCTTGTTACTTAACTGCGAGGGGCGGGATATGTTGGCGCAGTTGGTTAATGGGCTCGTGATCCCGGCCTCTCGGTCACCTCTGGTCCAGCCCCAGCATTCCTATCTCGCGATAATACTCCTCGGGCTAACCTGCTGGTGCCTATCCTCCGGAGGCGTTTGTGTTGTGAGGGCTTTAAGGCGGTTCCCTATATAGACTGCGTTTGTGTGTGTGAGGCAGAAAATCGATAAAGCGCAAGGTCGCCGCCGGCCGACGTGTGTAACGTAGTTTCGCCTCTACGTGCAAGTCACTCAACTGGCGCGTAGATCTGTACTAGTATTCATTTTCCTATGGGACTTTAAGCGGTGACCATATCATTTTATTTGTGAGAAGTATAGTTTAAAGTCCAACGCGTGCTTCTATTTGTGCGTTTTTTAGATTCTGGTTTCTATAATCTCAGATACGGCAGTCTGAAAAAGCCGTTTTTAGCCATTTTGCGAGGCCAGAAAATCATATTTAAAACACGCGTATCGAATCTTTGAGCTTATGACGTCATACACTGACGTGTGTATTCTTTTCGTAGACGAACCATTTTGAAGCGCGTTGAGTAGTTCCGTTAAAAAATGAATACTCGCAACTTGCTGCAACGCATTACAAGCGCAGGTAGGGAACCCCCTTAAGAGTTACGGGACGCTAGCTTTTTTTTATTTTCGACGCACGGAAACGGGGATGGCTATAAGTCGAATATAACCATAGTAGGAGGCCGCTGCCCTAGATCTGGCAACCCTGCCAGGAAGTGTCATTTTAACACTTGTTTTTGTCTCGCCAACGGCAGCGGCTTCCCCTGATTCGCCGGTATATAGGGCAGAATAACGAATCAGGTACAGCCATTGCTTTTGGAGAGATAAAGTAAAGAGTTAAAATGACCCTTGTGAGCAGGTTTGCCATATCTAAGGCCGCAGCCTTCTACTAAAGATGGCTATGATATAACACGTCCGTCAAACAGCTAGTCGCCTCTAGGCGCGGAGGACTAAACTAGAGCGTAGTGTTTTCGCAGAGACCGCTTTTTCAATGGGACTTCAAGCGATGGCCCTGTTATTTTATTTGTGGAAAATATGAAGTTAAGTCCAATGCAGGTTTCTATGATTTAATTTGCCGATTACGGCTGGTATTTTCTCAGCTATAGCAACGTGAAAAAGTCATTTTGAGCACTTTTCATGAGCTTGGGAATCATGTTTTTAAGAAATGGACAGCATTTTTTAAACCATAGGGACACAGTTTTAAGTGTGTATTCGTTTCGTAGATAAACACATTGGAAACATTTTTAATAATTATACAATAAAAATACTTTCCGTACCACGTTACAGCACGTCTCACGCGCCAGGTCCACCAACTTTTTTAGTGATGATTTTTTTTACACCTGAACTAGAACAATAATTAAAAAAAAAAAAATCTGTTTGGCACTTTTGTTTCAAATAGTCTTCTCCATGTTGGCTGATTTTTTCAAGGCATTTAATACTATGGTTTAAGCTAATTTGAAATTACCAAAATTTCGGTTGATAGACTTTTTAATCGAAAACTTTGTAATTTATTGTTTTGATAAAAAAATAGATGTTACGGCAAAAACCATTTTAAACAAAACTGCCAGAAATTATTTTGATATCTGATCTCGTTTAAGCTTAAAGAAATTAGTATTTAAAAAACAGTAGAAACAAGAGGAAAAGGATATTCTAGTGAGATGTTTCCCGTAAAATTGATGTTTGCCCGTATGCGCATATTCTCGTAAATAACTGTTCTGGGAACACGGATTCTTGGAAGGTAGACAACCATAATTAGATATGATGGGTAGAGACTCTGGTAAATCGCGGGAAAAGCTGCGATGCGCTCGAAAATGTCGTTCACGAAGCTGTTCATGATGATCATGGCTTTAGACGATATTCCAGTGGCTGGGTGAACTTGCTTCAGAACTTTGTAGATGTAGATTGCGTAGCTCTCCTTCCTCTTTCGCTTATTCTTCTTCTTTTTGTTGCTCTTAGAAATGTTTTTCTGGGCCTTGCTCGCTTTCTTGGCTGCTTTACCGCTAGCCTTGGGAGGCATTTTTGCTAGGCTCCAACATTACATGTATAACACTGAAGGCTTTGCACCTATATTGGCTATTGTTTATATGAAGCACTGTGTCCCTCTTCAACCGACCCAATTATAACTGTACAGTTGTAACACAGGACGTATGTGGTTTGCCAGAAAACTGTTCACACGTGTCACGATTGAGATACTACCGTTTATTGGAGACTACGCTACATATTTTCGCGATTTTCCAGCGTCTCTAATGATGATATATCGCGAAAATGTTTTTGGTGCCAACATATCCTTGAACACAGTGTAGTTTCTTATGATACATACGATTGGGTGATATACGTCTGACACAACGTAGTTATCTGCAGACCAATAATACGCTTCAAATATTACAACAGCGAGGTTATTATTGGCTTAGTCAAATAGGGAAACAGCTGTACGTAAATCGAAAGCCAGTAATATTTTCGTAAGCTAAGCGAACAGTCAAGTTTTCCCGCGATAAACCGTTATCTCTAACCATTATCTGTAAACGTCACTGTTTACTTTAGTTCCATGGTATTTCCTTAGAGAGAAAAAAATAGTGGAAATAGCATCGGGGTTCAGTATACTGATGGCAACGATGAAAAATACATCTTGGCGTCTGTAGTTCAGTCCTTTGGCTTTTGACAGATGCAATAATAACTAGAGCCACGATTTTATGGCGAAAAGATTTTTGCAACATTTTGTCTCGATGCGTCATGTGCTGAATCTGCAGGCCTGCTGCATCGTCTGTGTTTGGACGATTTTACTCTCACTTGCCTTGGCAAATTACAGACGTACAGACTCACAATAATCTTATTCTGATTGGTGCAGTCAAATGAGAAACGTGTCTGAACAAAGACACGCTGCCAATAACCTTGAAACAGAACTGCCGATGTGCACGTGAGTCACTGAAACAAAGTGGGGCAAAAATCTTTTCGCGACAAAATCGTGGCCCTAATAATAACACACTGCTACAGATATAATTTGCGTGCTAGCGGACTTCAACAACCGCGATCAGCCGCGAGATGTAAGGCTGATTCTTACTTGCTTATTACTTGCCTCGTAGCCTCTATGAGCAAGGAATTCAATTGGCATTTGACTCTTCTCCTTGAGAACTTCTCTTAACGCCTCGATCCTTAGTTTAGCAGTGGTTTCGAAAATATTTTTTGTAACGCAAATTAATACGTATATCAAAAATTCCTTTGGAAGTTTTAACACTTAAATATCAATGATTTTGTATGAATTTTTCTGTTGCAATACACCAAACTGATATTTAAATTTTTGCCACCGAAATAGTACACATTTAGTGGTAAAAATAAGCCAAAATTAAGCAAAATAATTTTTTCTCGCAAACGGCACATTATTAAAAAAAAAAACGATGTGGCAAAATTGTGTATCGTATGACTGTACACTGTCTCAATTTTTTTTAAAACCATTTGGTTAAAAAATATTTCAGTTATTTGTAATTGTTGGAAATAAACGGGAGATCATGGCCTTAAGTGGGAGTGTTAGACAATTGTATTGTATTTTCAGTTTTTGAGCCATAAAATTTACTCAGATTGTATTATCAAAATTTTCTCTTCGGCACAGCATAGGATAATCTTGGTAAATTGCTTGGCATGAATAATAATGTGACCTTTCATTAATTTGTCATGCAGAATCATTGCGAGAGAATTTTTTTAATGTAACCCATAATTATCTTGCAATGATTCTGCATGACAAACTAATGAAATCTTCAATTATTATTTATGTCAAGCAAGAAGATATTTTATGCTTTGTCGAAGAGAAACTTTTGTTAATACAATTTGAATAAATAGTATGGCTTGAAAACTGAAAATACAATACAATTTTCTAATACTGCCCCTTAAGAGAGATTGATCCCTAACGCCTAGAATATCCTGCACCTGTATGTTCAAATACAATATTATCCCTTACAACGAATTTATAATTTACCCTCGTTTATGTGTACTGTTTGTAAAAAATATGTTTGGCAAACGAATTGGCTAAATAAATGTTTTTTTTTTTTAATTGGTACATTTTCACAGTGTATGTTAAACAGTTAAATTTTTACCGAAAGGACGTGAATGTTAACAGTTTCTACAATTTTTCTTATTTTCCAGGAGGAGAAAGCCATGTTCCCATCTTTCGCTGCTATCGCGATAGTTATTTTTAAATCCTAAACGTGAGCAGATATCTCAACTGTATTTGGTAGTTTTGTTTAGAATGGTTCATAGCATGTTGGTAAATTGTTCAAAGACGGTAAATTGTGTGATTTTACCTAATTATGCAACAAACGAATTTTTTGTTGATTGTATAGGAAAAATTAGCTCTCACGGCAAAACTAACATTTGAAACAAAACTACAAAACCAATTTTTAATATCTGCACTCTTTTAAGCTTAAATAAATAATTACTGTAGAAACGGGGGAGTATGGCTTTAATAGAAATATTATATTTGTTAAATTCATTAATTAATAAACGAATCTAACTGTGTTTGTGTATGTGTGTGAATGTGATGTTGGAAGAATTGATGAATGTAGTAATTTTTCGTAAGCAACATTTGCTATCCTTATCTCTCTCTCTCTCTCTTTTTTTTCATGTAGTTAGGTGACAGTTTCCCTCACCATTTTGCTCCTTTCTGCCCCCTCCCCCTTTTTTTTCTCCTGCTGGGAATATCTCTGGTATTTAATCTGTTGGCGCGACACGGGGCGGTCGTAAACGACGAAGAAGCGAGAAGAGGTGGACGCGGAAAATTCGCGGAAGAGCCAAGAACCACGACGATCAACGATGCTTCCACATCCCATGTTTTTTTTTTTTTTAATTAACGCCCTATAACACATTCCGTTTCTCTGCCCCCAATATCCTCTTCCTGACACCCCCGCCCCTTTTTCTTCGCCCTCTCCCGAGATGTCAACGATATTTATGCGCCACGGTTTTAATGTCGACGTATCTGCTCCACATTGCATTTATTAACGAATTTTCTTTGCCGCGTTGGAAATCTGGGTTGACCGCATCCATCTTGTTCTGGCCATGTACCAGAGGGCGCGAGTGTCGCTTTCGTTGAAAAATGAATACTTGACCAACCAATTATTTCTTCTTCCGTTGCCCGTGGTGGTGTTTCCGTCGAGAATTGTATTACGCCAGACGCCGTGGTTGAATTAGGTTGCTGGTACGCCATTTAAGTACGTCGCCAGATTAATGATATTCAAGTTGTAACAAATTGTGACGTTGAAGACCCTGTATTAATAATATCTTCGTTTGATTACTTTCAACTATTGTGAAATTTTTTTATTATTAAAAAAACTTCTTCAAATTGGGACTATTTGTAAAATTTATCTTTCAGGATAATTTCGCAGAAGCGTAAGTATATCACTGATATTTAACTTACATCCCTGTATAGGTCGTTCGGGATAAAGTGAGCACTAAAAATTTTACCTTTAAAAATATATCACTAGCGGTTACTGCATATAATTCAACATTAAATACAGTTGCCTTACTGCTTGTATGGTTGGCAGAGTAGTTACCCAATATAGTTCCGTGAATTTTCGTATTTATACACGACAATATTGAAAAAAAAATCAACCGAAATCTACATAATTGTATTCCACTCACTTAATAAACTTCTTTTTATCAAACTATGTGGCTTCCTATCTTACACGCGTAAACATTAAGTGACGTGTCCATAGCTTGTACTCGCGGAAAGATACGACTTGACTGAATATAGGACTTTAGCAGGGCTTTATTGAGTGCTTACTTTATCCCGAGCCGGCTATAACTAGGTACTTAGCTATTTAAAATTTCATATACAAGTCTTTTGCGGGGGAAATTAAACGTTCACTAGGACATGTAGCCGTTGTTTAATCACATGTTTGTCATTACGCAATAAGATCTCTGTACAACTGACGAATGAATATTGTTGCAGTGTGTTAATGCTAATTGTTTTTTCTTTTAAGAAGTACTACGACACGTGAGTTCGATGTCTTTCTCTATTAAAATAAAACACATTTAAAACTATGATTCTCTATTTTTGTTTTCTATAAATCACGAGAGAGATTGTGGTCAGCTCTTAATATCGTGGCCTTCAACGCTGGTGAGGGGTGACACGAAGTGAGCATGAAGCATCGTTGGAATGAATGGGCGGGGGAAACGGGAGATACCCGACAAAACCCGCTGACCAGCGGCATCGTCCGGCACGATTCCCACATGCGAAATTCCGGGAACCAACCCCGCCGGGAATCGAACCCGGATCGCCTCGGTGGGAGGCGAGAGGTCTGACCCTCGACCACCGCGGCCCACACAGTAAATAAAAATTTGTACTTCTACAAAAAGGTTTTTTGGAAACCAGTTTCCAAAAACGTTTTTGGTAACACTACAAAAACTTTTTGTAAAATTTACAAAAAAACTTGTATTTTTACAAACTTCTTTGTATATTTACAAACATTTCTCTAAATATACAAACAAATTTTGTATATTTACAGCTAATATCTGGTAAAGTTTACAACACTTTTTTGTAAAATTACAAAATGTATTGTAACATTTGTCAGGTTTCCTACGTTAATTTTGTTTCAAATCGGAAAATTTGCTCATTAGCGTTTGTTTTACTAGTTCGCAAAGATGTTTACGATATTTGTAACCACTTTAAAAGGTTTCTGACATCTTACTTTCATTACCTGACTTATTATGTTCTGATATTAGTTTACAAGATTTTCCTTGTAAATGTTCAATTTTTTTTTTTTCGTGCACAAATCATGCTTAGAAACATGGTTTCGGGGCACCTAAATATTGCTGGAAACGTCTTTTTTCAGACTGCAATGTTGTAAAAAAAACCAGCCGGAATATAGACAACCACGCGTTGTCTTATACTACGAACTTTCCGTGAATAAAAACATAGGATCACATAGGAAGAAGACAATGCATGCTGTTTTCGCGCACCGCGCATAGAGGCGATACTGTTGTTTGCACACGAGATAGTGTAGCTCTTATTGCCTGTCTGATTTCCTACGTAAAATGCGGCATCTAGCGTCTGCTGTGTAGGGCTGTTAAGAGTGCGTGGTAGATAAATAAACGCTGAAAACATCAATTATTTTTCTACGCTTGTTTCGAAGCCAATATGGATAAAACACTCAATGACAATCCTAGATAATGGTATTTGCCAACTTTATGAGTAAATATTTATACAGAATTACTAATTCGTTAAGCGTGATATCTTGCGTTGCAGTTTAATGTACGAGGTTCCGACGTCAGAGATTGTGCCTCAGAAGTTCGTAACACTGGAAACAATTTTGTTTAAAACGTTGGCTAAAACTATTGTCTAGGATTGCTATTGTTTAATTTTAGCAAATTGGCTTCAAGAAACCTACAGTTATAGATTAATGCCTTTAGAATTGAATTATGTACCACGCCCTCTTAAAGTGTATTTGAAGCGTCCGCCTACTGGCCGTGTGTTAGTGTGAGAGAGGAACTGCGCCAAGGGCGATGTTGACTGGCTCATCTGGTGTAGTATCGCCTCTACTGCAAGACACTGAAACAACGTGCAGTGGTATCGTAGATCACTCACCTGACTGACACTTTTATTGGTGACCCCATATTTTTATTGGTGGATAGTTTTAAGCTAAGTCCATTCCATGGTTCTTCGGTAGTTTCACACGAGTCCCGTGAGCAATTTTTCAGAATAGCATGTTGAAAATACTGTTTGTAGCCATTTTGAGGAGCTCCTAAATGATTTTTCTAATCGACGTGATGCTTTGAAACGACTCTTGATTCATTGTTTGGATTGTATTTTCTTTTTTTACATAGACACAATGGGCATATGTGGAATAGTGTTATAAAAAGCGTATTGACGAACACGTTACAGCACATTTTACATACATAGTTCAACGCTAAAACATTAATCTATAACTGTAGGTTTCTTGAAGCCATTTTGCAAATATTTAACGATAGCAATCCTAGACAATAGTTTTAGCCAACGTTGTTTCCAGTGTTACGAACTTCTGAGACACAATCTCTGACGCAGGAACCTCGTGCATTTAACTGCGGCGCAAGAGATCACGCGTAACGAATTAGTAATTCTGGATAAATATGTATTCATAAAGTTGGCAAATACAATTATCTAGGTTTGTTATTGACAAAATTAGCAATATTGGCTTCGAAAAAAAGCGTAGAAATCAATTGATTTTTTAGCGTTTATTTATCTAATACGCACTCTTAAGCGCGTGGTAGGCAAGGCCCTTAACGAGGTCGTGTAGTATTGTAGTTATATTATGTTCGCTAATTAGGGTATAATTTAGAGTTAAAAAAAGAACTGTTTTATAAACATACTGAACAAGAGTTGCATAACATATGGTACTTCATTTCAAATTCTGAGCTGTTGGAAAATTATAAAATTACTTTTTGGAAATTCATCAATATCTTGATATGAAACTGGAGAATTAAAATTGAAAAATCATTTGGAACACAATTCACTCCTATTAATCCATCTCCCGTTTTCTTTTTTTATTTTACGTACGTACCGCCCTGAAAAAAATATTCACCTCGATATCTCGACGGGTTCAATAGATATTGCGGCGTAATAAAAATACACATTTTACGGTTTTTCACTTTTTTAGTGGTTGACTTCAAAGAACCTTAAATTGCTTTATGTGAATTTGTATGAGTGCCTATTAGTATAAAGCTCACTACAATATCCCGTCGGGTTTATCTATATCAACGATTAATCGAAAATACGTTTCACTCAATTTAATCCTCCTTATGGTTTGAAGTTTGGGGGAAAGTGCTTTCCTAATACCAGAGGGGAACCCACATTTTTCTTTCTAAGCCAGTGGTTTAGACTGGGTGTTGTTATGTCAGTCAGTTTTTCTTTGTGTGTGTGTTTACATATACATATATGTGTGGATATGTGTAATATATATATATATATATATATATATATATATATATATATATATATATATATATATATATGTCTAATAGAACAATAAATACTAAACCTATACTGAAAATGGACAAATTAGTTTGGATATACATTTTTTCTCCTGATTAAATTGTCCTTTTTCTGTATATATTTAGTTTATATTATTGCTTTACAGACGAGTTATCTCAAATCATAAACTTTATTAGCGGTATTATTTATAATTTACTTTAGTTTGAAGTCCATAGGGTTACTATTTTTTTATGAGAAATGCACATTTGTTTGTTCTTATCGACAATGAAAACGTCTGGCTACTTCACGATTTAAAAAAATTCAGGATTACACGACGGTAAGGTAACATAGCAAAATTCCAGAAAGCAATTACTCATCAACGTGCCGTCTTTTTCAGACCATTTGTTATACTTACACTGATAAGCTGTTCAAAGTTTAACACTCTTGTGTGATTAATCTTTGTAAGTTGGTACATTCAGCGTTTGACGGCAGTTTAGAAGTATCTCATTACTAAAGGAATATTGCGCTATCTTCCAAGTTTAATGACAGCGGTTACTATGAATTGTCTGTGTAAGAAACTAAAAGAAAAATTGTACGGTAGTTAAATAACAGCCTAGTTGCAAACAAACATACTCCTGATGCGTGGTTCAATTTCTATTGGGAGGGAATGTGTGTAGTGAGAGAGTTTACTTTATTTAATTCTACTTAGACAAAATCGGTGATCGCGTTTATTTTAACGTATTTTAATATCTCATATAGGTATAGATGATGGTATATCGCGAAAATGTTTTATGCCAACATACTCTTGAAAACACTGTACTTTCTCGGGATACGTATATGATTCGGTGATATACGTCTGACACAACATAGCTTGCTACGTTTTTTATTTATTGTTCTGTCCTTTCTCTCCTTCCGTCCGTATCTACGATTATTAAAATAGATTAATGAAAGACTGATGATGTGCCCAGCTAGCTAAATAAAACTCACATTTCTGATTATAAAACAATTGCCGACGATCCCACGCACCTCGGGTTGCAGATTCTGTTGACGTTGAACATGGGGTCATGTAACGGGCATATTTCATATATACTATAAAATGTAGTGATAAGTTACAATTTAAGACATTTTCCTTATTTTTTCTGTTAAGGCAATAGTTTCAATTAAGTGGATTCAACATTAATATTTATTACAGTGCAATCGTCAGAGGTATATACAGGTACGACGTACTCGTCATACATCAAGGCGTATGTGGTACGCCGTCCATAGTAATTAAAAACACCTAAAACTATCACTAGCATAAATTATGCAATAAATGTGTCTTGTTTGGTATCATTGTAACCTGCTAAGCGCCACTTGATCAAATATGGTAACGTAAGTAGCATAAGTTCCCATACGTAAATTATAGTTTTTGTGAGTAAGTAACCGTTTACTGGCTTTAGATAGCTGTCTGCAGACGAATATTAGGCAGCAAATATTACAATAGCAGGTTTCTTATTGGCTTAGTCAAATAGGACAACAGCTCTACGTACAATCATAAGCGAAACGTACGTTGAAATCTAGAAAACATTCAGGTTTTCCCGCGATAAACCATCAGTAGGGCCACGATTTTGTCGCGAAAAGATTTTTGCCCCACTTTGTTTCAGCGTCTCTCGTGCACATCGGCGGTTCTGTTTCAAGGTTATTGGCAGCGTGTCATTGTTCAGACACGTTTCTCATTTGACTGTACCAATCAGAATAAGATTATTGTCACTCCGTACGTCTCTAATTTGCCAAGGCCAGTGAGAGTAAAATCATCCAATCACAGACGATGTAGCAGAGCTGCAGGTGTGCACATGACGCATCGAAACCAAATGTTGCAAAAATCTTTTCGCCATAAAATAGTGGCTCTAACCATCGTCTCTACATGTAGAGTAGGAAGTGGTGTAGGTGTAATATTTGTTGTTTGTTAAATGTTAAATATTGCAAGTAATCTAGGCAGACATATGGCAGAAGTGTTGTTTTCAAGTTACAGAAGTACTCAAAACGATCCGACATCTATACTAAAGCATGAAACGTGTTTAAAATGTACACACAGATTTTTCTCCCATTTAGATGGCGTAGGATGTTTCACCATGTTCTTTTCTTGCCGCAATTGGAAGAACTCGTGAAGAAAATAAAGAATAGAATAACACAGTTACTAGATATGCTATCTCACTTTCAAAACCGACGCAGTGAATAGTGACCTAGATACAACTAAAGAAATGCGCTCTAGCAGTGGCTGCGTACACTATTGAATTACAGTTCTTTGACCTCTCTCGCTGACGGCGCGCTGTAACCTACGTATTTCCGCCGCGCTTGATATTTTTGCCGTGTAACGCAATGTACTTCACAGAGTATCTACATTGTTTTAAGTTACTGCGCACGCGAGAACTAGGAATATGGAGAGTAATTTGTTTTTGTATTTTTTTCCTTTGTAGCCTACGGGAATTCTGAGAAAAATGCGGGTAATGCACGGGAAATACAGGATAATTATAAACTCCGTGAAACATTTCATTAAATCGTTACAGCGAAATGGCTGAGAATAACGTAACAAATTATATACTACGTGTAAGAAAAACTCTGAAAGTTTTTTTTACACTAGTTACAAATGTTCTATGTGTCCAGCTTTCGGCACACGGCACACATCTAATCGATAGTCCAATTCTGCCCATACCCGACCCAGCATATCAGGAGTGATGTTAAGAGCAACTGCTACGATGCGATGTCGCAAGTCTTCAAGGCTCCGTGGTAGAGATGGAACATAAACATTATCCTTGATGTATCCCCACAAGAAAAATTCGCAAGGCGTCACGGGAGGAGAACTTGGTCAGCGGCCGCCCCACGGTCTATCCAGCGATGTGGCAGCGTCTCATTCAGATAATCTCGTACCAAATTGTGCTAATGAGGTGGAGCGTTTTGTAGCGAACTTAAAAAAGAACTTTGAGAGTTTTTCTTTCACGTAGTCTATAATTTGTTGCGTTATTCTTAGCCATTTCACTGTACCGATTTAATTAAATGTTTCACGGACTTTATAATTACGGGAAATTGGCATTGGAATCTGGCTGGACACGTTGTATATAAAGTGAACTGTAAAATGCTCAATGCCCTGTAATACAGGCACACAACAGATCGAAGACCCAGAGCCAGTGACGTCACAGATTATGTTCGTGTGAGGTATAGACCAATTAATTACAGCCTGACTCGAACTAATAACATGGAATCCTTCTGTCTCTGCCTGCAAGTTGTCTAATTCGCGAGCAATGTCGTGTCCATATTAAATTCTGTAAACGTTTATTGAGTTTTTAAAGAATTTGAAGGTCAACACAGAAAAAATTCAATCGTAGGGAATTTGAAGGGCATGGAGAGAGAAAATGGTAACACACTAGGTTAAGGCCAATTTGTCCCCGCCATCTTGTTTCAGGTTTCCGATACTAACACATCTGTTGTGTGTTTAGAGAATCATTTCTCGTCAACACCTCACATCCCTCCCCACATCTTTATCCTTGTTACTCTTTCCGGCCTCTCACCCCTCCCTGGGGCGGTTACCGGTCTCTTTCCATCACACCATTCCTTTCATAGGATCTAGCATTGTTGCCAAACTTGGCAGTTCACGTACGGTGCACGCGAGCTCTTGAGTCCCCGGCGTGTATGCATTGTCCCTCGTAAACGTCATTTGTACGCTACTGTAACACAGTGGCAAACACGTCCTAACTTACGACGTTACTGCGGTTAGTATGTGTGTCGACATGTTATCTGCCTCGTATTATTTACATGTTTACGGACGAAAAACGCATACCCGCCAGGGACTCAGAGCTGGCGCGCGGACAGAGCCAAGTAACATTCAGTGTTCAATAATTTGGTGTATTATATGCC